>OMNV01024861.1:77400-94007 GCA_900303265.1 Brotula barbata
TCTACAGCATATTTTTTTTTATGTTGTGATTGAGCATAACCATAAGGCACGCAGGGAGCTGTAAATGTATGGGTTTTCCATTATAGATAAGAGCCACAGAGAGACAGAGAGAAGCAGCATAGTGCATGTCCTTGATTTAGCTGCATCGATCCCTATCTGCTCTCCGGCTGCTTTTATCTGCTATGTGTAAAAGTGCATGTGTGTGTGTGCGTGTGTGTTGTGAGAGAAACAACCCGATGGCTATGCAGAGCTCAGGCAGAGATAAGGTTATCGAAACACCTAAATGATATGATTGGCAAGGTGACAGGAGGCCAACGTGGAGCCTGAAGGGTTACACACACACACACACACACACACACACACACACTGACCTCATAAAGTTTAATCTTTTGTTTATCCCCAACACAAATGCAGGCAAAATCAGACCGAAACGCCAGTGAGACGTCAAACAGCCATTGCAGACTTCAAAAGATGCTGTTTACTATTTTCAGCCACTCTGTTACTACGTTTGACACCACGTTTGAAAGGTGGATGGTGAAGGAAACGGTAAGAAAAAGAATAAAAGTGGAGGAAGAATGATAAAAGCATGGTACGGTGACTCTGTCCCTTAGATAACAAACTCAGAGAAGACACGCACACAGACAGAGTGCCACAGAGACATGGATCTGGACAGCGAGGCTGGGACAGTAGATACAGGAAAGCAAAAAGATGGAGGGGATGATGAGGAGAAAGAAAGACAAGCGAGAGAGAAGCGGGAGAAAATAAATGGGTCGTAGAGATTTGACTGATGTGAAGACTGATGGTCAGACAGGAAGATGGTCACAGGGAGGGGGGAGAGAGGAAACAAGGAGAGAAGATTCATGTTTAGCTGTAAAAAATCAGTCTGTGACTGCAGAGTGAGACACTTTCACACAAGTACCGGACACACACACACACACACACATACACACACACACACTGTATAATAGTTGTGCACATTTTACTGTGCATGCTACTCTATCAAAGCATAGTTTCCTCTGCCTTTATTTCCTATCTCTATCCAAATCACATTTCCTCTCCTCTTATCCTTGCTCCAGTCTCCGCTGCTGATAAAACACATCCCTGATAAATGGCCCCACATATTCATTTCTTCACTTTATCGGCATGCAGAAGAAAAAAAATGACACGCACAAGACCGAGAGAAAGAGTGACCAAGAGGAGACAACAGGAAGGAAATGAAGGCTATGGATGAGAGATTAACAGAAAGGTCCAAAGAGCAGGCGGAAAATTATGAAGGTACAGAGAGGCTGAATTGGCGAGAGATGGAAATGAAGGAGACAAATACGGGAGGGAAAAGAGCCACGGATGATACAGTGAGGGGAATGAGATCGAGGAAGAAAGACAGATTAGTGACGGGAGGGACAGAGGGGGAGGCTGGATGCGTGGCGAGATGGATCGGTCCGACTTGAACGGACCTGGAGGGATGGATGAAACTGTGTGATGCATGATAGGAGCCAGGCCAATAAGACAACCAATCACAGGCATTGGGCTAAATGGGATAACCAATCATGAGCTGTGGCCAGCATCATCGGTCCCCATTTCTGATAAACTCCGGTACATTGTGTCCATCTTTTACAAGCTGTCTGTGTGTATGGGAGTTTATTGCATGTGCACGAGCGTATGTGTGTGTGTGTGTGCACGCCTGAGTCCACAAACCAATACATCCATCTTAGATATCCATATATGTGAGAGCGCTGGTGCAGCAGTGGATGGCAATGGAAATCTCCTCTATTGCTCTGATATTGCTACACAAAGAAGCGCTGAACAGGCAGAACATAGCAGCAGATTGTTCAACGGAAGTCTGCATTGTGCTGGATAATGCAACTGCAATCTAACTTGAGTTGGTACAGTGCCCCAAGGCACACAATGACTTAGAGATACTGTTTTTTTGTCGTGCACACAGCGCAAAACGTTGTTTATCAAAAAAAGTAATCTAATCTAGGGTTAAGTGAAAATAAAATATCTACAAAAGCGATGATATTTTCATTCTCAGGACAGGTAGAATTTTCATTTTAAAAAAAGTGACTGTATGCTGTTTGAAAGAGAAAGTGTTCCTTAAATGTGCAATCTAACTTTTTATTCAATACATTTTTATTGTATTTGCTAAAAGTCTCATTAAATCCTTATGGGCATTTATTAATTGAGTATTCTGGGAGACAATTGCATCTCTCTGGCGCTGCCCTGCTGGTGTAATCTGATAAAGGTAACCTGAGCCCACAGGATTCTTCAAATAGCCATGCATGAATCATAAATTTCACTGGAGTGGATTAAAAGACTGAGGTAAGATCGGCATTCCATTCACTGCACACATTCAGGCTTTATTTCCACCTTCCATTAACATGCAATCTGTATCCAGAAAAGTACAAATGCATCTGAGGTTTATATAGGCAATTTTTCAAATATGGGAACATTCATGTCTGTTGTATTTCATTTTTCTACTGTCTCATCTTTAATTTGACATTAAAATCTTCAAAACTTAATGTCAAAATGATTTAAAATGCATTTTACTGTCACTGTCCCCAGCTCAGATTTTTGACTTTGTATTTTACTAATAAAACCAAAAATAATTGAAAGAAATAACTGAAGACTTAAGAAAAAGAAACAAAAATGGAGCCCCAGATCACTGCTAATGTATTTTAACTATGGCCTTTATGTCACTTTTTTATTATACCTGTCCCTCACTAGTGATGTCATTCCATGGAAACACGCAATTAGTCAAGCACATACTGTATCAGAGGAGGATAAACTCAGCAGTGTAGGAGTGATTCAAACTTTCCGAAAATCAAGGTATTTATTTCACACAGATTAAATATTTGGATAAATAGTTACTGTATCGATATACATTTTTTGAATCGTATCTTATTTCTCTAAATGAACATTATATCATCCGTATATCGTATCGCCAACCATGTATCGTGATGTGTATCGAATCACTGTTAAAACGGAGCATTACACCCCTATGGAGAACGCATACGTAAGATACAATCTCCGTGCTAGTTGGAACCCCCGTTAATAAAGTTAATCTGAATCAGGGCTTATTGGGTACCATTCTTCACCACAAGAGAGAATGCAGATAAGGAGAATACAATATAATGCAAGTCCTGCTGGAGCTCAGGTCAGGAAAAATTACAGCACATTAAACAATTATCAAAAGAACATGTCACTTCAAAACACTTAGCCCAGACTGTGCGCGCAAGCCACAGAGAAGAAGAGACAGAGTGAGACATTGTATGACACCGAAGGCAAAGGAGGTGTGAAGGTCACAAGCATTGTGATGTGCTGTAATTGTTGGGGACGTTTTAATTAAAGCGTTTGGAGAAGGTTTTCGAGGGGTTACAGCCCGTAGGGTGCACACTGATCCTACTGTCACACTGACTTCAACAGACTGACACGTGTGTCGTGTGCGTGTGTGTGCTCATGTATATCAGACAGCTCAAGTCCCTCTAGCACCGTTGTGACAATCTTGTTTAAAGTAGATATTTTTCTTACCTTTCTATCTTCTAATTAGGCTTTTTTTGATTCCAGCATTTTTGACATCCTCCGTTTTGCCAAAACTCAGCCGTCGCTGATCAAATGAGAACGCTCGGTTGATTCTTATTTTGACATAAAAACATTGTGGTGAGGATTTATTGGGCTATTTACATATTCACCAAAGGAGAACTGAATCAGCCTGGATTACAGCAAACGTCAGGAACACATGCATGAATGCAAGAAATAACAGAAAAGGGCTAGAACAAAGGATTATTTTGGTAATTGACTAATCTTGTTAGTCTCATTAAATACCTTTTAACGACCTTTACTGGAATCTGGGGTTTATTATCACAAAAAATTATGTTGAAAATAAATAGGGCCTGCACTTACGATGGGATCAGGGCCACTGTAGTTAAAAAAAACCAATAACGGTGACAAATTCTAGGAGATTATAAAGTGACAAATACGCGAAAACACACACACACACACGCACACACACCAAAAGCACGTGCAGACACAACAACAAAAAACGTTGTACCTGTGTGACTTTCACAGTAGCATATGTGAGAGGTTATACATATGCATACACTGCCGGTATACTTGCGAGAGAATCATTTGGAGTTCTTTAAGATCTGGAATGTGAGTCTATTTTGTTTACAGACCTGTAAATAGGGAACTGAGTGTTTCCCTTATTTACACTGCAAGTTGGGTGAAACATGTGAGTGGGTTTCTATTTTTGTGTGCACATGGATATATTTAGATACTCGTGTTTGCAAAGCAGCATCAGCAACATAGCTCTCTAATTGAGGTAACTCTTCAAAACACGTTTACATTACACAGTCTTACCTGCATCCATAAAAATAAGCTGACTTTATACAGCACTATAACTTTTGCACTCTAATATTAATCCATTTTTTGCCTTCAACGTGAACCTCACTACAGTTTGCACTATTTGTTTTTCTTTTTTTAGACATCTTCATACAAGCAAAAAATTGGCATGCACCATTTGATGTATTTATATTAAACTGATACATAATTTATTGTTGTTTGTGTTTCTTATTTAACCGCCGGATGTTTTACTCAGGTTTGGATAACAGACACAAGAGAATTCAAATGCAGCCTTATTTGACTGAAATGTGAAATAAATTGCCACCTGATTGGCCTGCTCAGAGCAAACTGCTTGAATAAAAATGGAATAAATTTGATAGTACAACAAATGATGAGAACCATACAATGTCAGCCATATTGAATGCTAATACCAAAATGTTATTATTTATTGACAAATGTCACGTTCAAATTTTATATGGTACTGGAAAGATTCACTTGTAGGTTTTACCTGTAGCTGCTTATGCTGTTTGGAGATGCCAGGCCAGCTGTTTTTAAAAACTTGCTTCAATCATATTGTGTATTTTAATGTATAGTTACTTCATGTTTGGGCACAGTTTACAGAGAAAGGCTTTCCTGCTGTAGTTTTATTCCGTAGACATTTTGCAGTGTTGCTGTTTCAACGCTGTGCCATTTCAATTCAATTAAAATGTAAAACTGTTTCAATTGTCAATTAGACAATTTTTAACAAATTGACTTGAACACTTTTGTGAACAAGATGTTCAGATAATGTGCTCGATTTTTAAACTGCTAGTTTTGACGTCTGTTTGAATTTCTCATAATTTATTGTATAATAAAATGTTAACTTTGTTAGCAGGTTGCAAACCAGCAGTTCATTAAAGATTATGTTCACGAACTTAAGTCTCAAAGTTCTGTTTACTTACTACGATTATAACCGCTACCCAGGAACTTTGATGTAATCCGTTTACTCAAACATTTTGAGTAGGCCTACTGTCAACTGATTCAGGTTTACAAGATTTTGAACCAATTTAATTTAATTTGAGAAATTTTGAAGACACTATTGTGTCCTCTCATTAATCTATTTTGTGACTTTCTTTTTTTATTTTGACTGACTACATTGACAGCAGGAATCAAGGCAGCTCAGCTCAAGTGTTTGTTTTTCAACTTTTCCAACTTTACCAGCTTCTTGGGCTCCTCTGGTTAACAAAATGACAATGAGAAGCATTGTCGATAATGTTGACTATTTGCTGCATCCCTAGAACAAAATGTTTACCGCCTGCAGCATTGTGGGGCAGTAATGTCACATTGTGACATTAATAACCAGAAAAATGACTCAAATTGTCAAGCAGAGAGTAATCAATCAGCAGCAACATATATTCAAGAACTGCTGGTGGGAGGTCATTATTTGTTATTGCCATAATGTTTTACACATTTGATGATGTTTTCAGCCCTGGTGGACAATGTATTTAATCCGGCAGGTTAACAGCTTTTGATGAAAATAAAACCAAAGTACAACCCGAAGTGTATGTTTACGTTCACATATGACATTATTTTCATACCAAATATCATAAAACCAAGCTTAAGATTTTTATTTTTTTATTTTCAGTTGCTAACTTTAGAACTAAATTGTTTATCTTCACTGGGTGATGTTACGATTTTATTGATACCAGTACTGCTTATTGATTCTTCTTCTCTCTATCTCTCTCTCTCTCTCTCTCTCTCTCGCTCAGTCACTCACTCGCTTGCTCGCTAAATGGTGCTGTTGCCAACGTTTTCTGAGAAAAACAACCCCACACTTCCACCCCCAACATCATCATCATCAGGCAACATTGGGGAAGAGTAAGCTATGTAAAAAATAAACAGGTAATTTGAAGAAGTTTACCGGTTTTAATGTGAATGACCTTAAAATCGCAGCACTGACTGCCTGCAGCTTATCTGTGTTTCGGTTCTAACCAATCGGGAGGGGGAGCCAATTTAGGATGGGTTCTCTGTTCCCAGTAATAACTGTCTGTGTAAAGGACATAGGGCACTTTTGCATTACAGTTTACTGCTGCTTTCCGATACAGCTGCCCTCTGATGACCAGTGGCCACAACTGGGGTGAACTACAAATGGATCCCTTATCACACAGTCCCCTGCATTACAGCAATAACTCACTGGTCATATAAGTAGTATGTTTGTGTGTTCTGTGTGTGTCTGTGTGTGTGTCTCTGTGGTGCACCTTTGTTCTCACTCTGTGTCCTCACTATGTGCTGCAGTATTGATTCTTGATGGCTAGAGGCTGGCTGTCTATTGATCCAAGTGCTTCCATAAACACGTTAAGATGACTTATGGTGTGTGTGTGTCCGGGTATATGTGTGTGTACGTGTGTGTGTAAAATTGCACAGAGATGATGGAATGATTGATAGGGAGGGTGGACAGGTTGAATGAAATAGCAGTGTAATTTTAGCTATATAAAGTCGTGAAATAGTACGACCATGTAGAAACAAGCTCGACAGCACACCAGGGAAATAAAAGCTGTGACCATTTAGCCAACACAGAGCATCTCATTAAGAGCATCAGTCAAAAGCCGGAGAGAGGAAAGCATCACCATTCCAAATAGTGCTGGCCTAAGCACTTAGCCGGACAGATTCTCTTCCACCAACTCTGAAGGCCGCTGGAATTAATCTAAACAGCCGAGCTGTGTACAGACGTAAGCAGAGTTTGTGCTTCTGGGATTTGCTGCATGTGTGGTGTCCACTGGTAACCACACCCTTGTTAAGATGAGAGATGAAGACCAGTCATGTTTCTCCATGTTTAAAGCTGAAGTAGCAAGAAAGAAGGAGGTCAAATCGAGTTATAATATGTATTTATTCGTATACACATGTATATATGTATACATATACATAAATACATACATAAACATACATATATACACATACATACACAGTATATACACATGGATAAACTGTATATATATATATGCAAGTATACACAAACGCACAAAAACACATATACACATACAGAGGTCAAGATCAAGGCAGCCCAGAGATGTTAGCCATCTAAAAGAGTTGTAGAAAGGAACAAGGAAAGACAGGTCCTATACAGCAAGATGTCCATAAGTAGTGAGGCCCTGCAGACTGCCAAACAAAGACTCGAAGCTTTGGCTGCTCCGTTGAAGAAATAAAGTGGAGTGTACTCCCAGCTCCAAGGCAACAACAGCACAGGAGCAGCAGCCCTCACTGTTCCCCCCAGAGCTGAGACTGAACAATACTGGAAGAATACTGAAAGAACGAGCATCACACAACATCACTGCCCAGTGGCTGGAGGACCTGAAAGCAGGCCACAGCAACCTCCCAGAACATGAACCTGTCATTGTCACAAAGACAGCTATCCAACAGCAAGTCTCCACTCCTTCTAGCTGAAGAAGCTAACAGCACTCCCTGAACGCCTGGCACCACAAATAAATTACGTGCTAACATCGGGGAGGACTATTCTGACCATGAAGGACCCAGATAAGGGCACAACACCAACAAACTACTAGTCAATAACTAGTTGTTCATCAGTTGTTGAACATGCACATGAGCCAATACATGGACGAAACTCAGAAGAGCATAGGGAACAACACCAGAAGGTCAAAGCATCAACTACTGGTCAACAGTCACCCTAGATTCTAAGACCAGACAGACCAACCTGAGCACGACCTGGATTGACTAGAAGACAGCCTATGGCTCAATGCCCCACACATGGATACTGGAGTGCTTGGCACCATACAAGGTCAACAGGACACTGATAGCCTTCCTCACTGCAGCTTTGGAAAGCAACTCTAGAGGCCAACTCTAACCCCATCACACAAGTGAGCATCAAGAGCGGCATATACCAATGTGATGCGTCGTCCGCTCTGCTGTTCTGCAATGGCCTGAAACCCCTCAGTCAGATCATCGTAATGAGTGAATATGGTTACAAGTTCAAGAATAAGGCAACTATCAGCCACCTCCTCTACATGGATGACATACCAGGAGTATACCAGGAGTGAACGAGACATCGATTCACTGCTCCACCTCACCACAATATACAGCGATGACATCGTGATATCATTCGGACAAGATAAGTGTGGTTGAAGGGTGGCAAAAAGAGGGAAGGTGGTCAGGACTGATGGGGTAGAGTTACCAGAAGGCAAGATTGCAGACATACAAGACACTTACAAGTACCTGGGTATCCAACAGGCCAACAGGAGCCATGAAGAAGAGCCAAGGAGATCAGCCACAGCCAAAAACCTCCACAGAGTGAGGCAAGTCCTGAGGAGCCAGCTCAACCGTAGGAATAAGATCCAGGCCATCAATATGTACACCCTATCAGTCATCCAATACCCAGTTGAAATATTAGACTGGCCACAGGAAGAGATAGATGCAACAGATGTCAAGACGCGAAAACTCCTCACAACGCACGGAGGGTTCCACTTGAAGTCCAGCACTCTGAGACTTTACACTTAAGGAAAAACGTGGGGCCGAAGAAGATGCCACCCCTGGGGCAGCAGACAGGACCCATGGTGCAGGCTGTGCAAAGATGCCCCCAGAGACAGTCCAACACAGAGCACCAGGGTGTAAGATGCAAGCTGGGACAGCAAACATGGAGAGGCATGACCAGCTGGCTGTGACAGTGCACAAGAACATCTATGCAACATATGGAATGTAACTCTCGAAGTCCAAATGAGAGCACCACCAGAGCAGTTGAGAACAGGAGAGGTAAGGTCCTGTGGGACTTCAAGTTCCAGACAGACAAGCAACTCCTGGTCAAACAACCAGACATTGTGCAAGGTGTAATAGATGTGCTACTCCCTGCTGACAGCAACATCAAAAAGAGGGGGTATGAGAAGTAACAAGGGCTTAAAGAGGAACTGGAACAGATGTGGAGGGTGAAATCCACAGTGATCCCAGAGGCAATAGGAGCACTAGCGGCTGTGTTGGGTCCCCAGCTGGATAGATGTCCACATCTGGCCATGAAACTGATTGACAGTCATTTGTCCAATTACTTCTGAAAAGAGAGGGCTATATAATAAATATAATAAGGGCTGGAATTCCTTAACAGTTTTTGTGAGATTTTTGAGAAACCCCACAAGAAAGATTTGACTCAAGACAGATTTGAAAAGTTCAAGGTCTTGAATGAAGGGACGATTCAGTACCCAGCAATCAGTCCAACAAGCAAACCTATCCAATATGACAGGCAAAAGATAAATCCACAGAAACGAGCAATTGGTCAAACACATTCGAAGAAATACACATAACGCCAGAACTCTTATATGGAGGTAAACACAATCTGGCACAGAAAGAAGGGAAGACGGAGACTTAATACTCCAAGGAGACAATTACACACCGGTGTAACAAATTAGGTTGAGGCAGGAAATCACACAGGAGGGAAACTTGACAGAAAGTAACAGACATGGAGGGAGGTAAATATAAAACAGGAAATAACTCAATGAAAATACAACATATATATACAGTATATATACATATACATACATATCTAAATTCTGTGATGATGATGAGATCTGAAATCTGATCCTTCAATAATCAAATTCTGTTTGTACATCAGACTAAAGGAAAGTGACATTCAACAGATGCATGTTGGTCCTGTCCTGTTGGTATCCAGATCAAGGCCTTGTCTGTTTATGGGGTGACTGACTTGCTGAAATCACTGTTTGCCAATTAAATACCTGTACACAGGGAATGAGAGAATATCAGCAAACAGAATTCACATTAAAGAATTGACAGAAATGTCTCTTTTTTTTAACACCTCTAACAAACAGGTTATGTTTCAACCATTGCTCCAGATGAATCTAGGAATTACCAGAAAATTCTGGCACAGAAATAGTTTTCTAAGGTGCTTTTCTAGTCCAGTGACCAGTCAAGGCTATTACTACTATTATTATTATTATTATTATCATTATTACTAATAATATTATCAGTATTATTAGTATAGAGAAAAATTTAGCTTGATGTTTTTGGCCTTGGTGAAGGTATGCACTCTTTCAACTTTGTATCCGGTTCACCTGTGTGCAATTGAAATAACTTTGTTTCTGAATTGATGACTTGAATGCTTGAATGTGTGATGCTAAGAATCCATAATATCCATATATACACCAGCCGTCGCTCACAAGTTGGAACTGAAATGAATGTGTGCAGGAGGATATGAGCATATTGCCTTCATGCATAGTAAGTGGAATGTAACGCGAGTTAATTTTCCAAGGATTAAAGTTGCAGAGTTGCAACAGATGGTTACGTCACCAAGTCTTCAGTGAGGCCGTGTGAAGTTTGCATCACCACACTGTGGAATTTGAATTTACAGTCAGATGAGACGTTGATTTGACAGTGACCACGAAAGAAGATGCTCTGCCACTTTATCCATACACTGAAACTTTCTGATGGACATTTGAAATTATAGAAATGTCCTGTTTCTCACGGAAATGCAAGTGTAAACCTGTGTCAAGGTTTCTTCTCCAAAGAAAAAAAACAATTTAAAATGGTCCAACGAGTCTGTAAAAAAACAATTTACTGAACAATTTTGAAATGTCGACCCCTGATCTCTGCCTTGTTGAAAACCTTGAAGCGAACATACGCACTCACCGAACCGTCTGTCCTGCGTTCAAATCCATTAGTCTGAGGATAGCAGTTAGCAGATAAAAGTGCAAACGTTTACCACTATTTCCAGGAAACCACACTGCTAATATTAAAATAAGTGGTAAAATGGAAAACAATAGTGTATATCTGCATGTGGCATAAAACTTATCCTCTGCTCATACATTAAAATAAGATGGTATTATTCCATTTACCCACAGCAACACTGTGCTTCTCATGGCTAACAATGCATAAATGTCACTAATGATGTCGCAACCTGTGCACTTGAATTTTCTTCCCATGTGAGTAAACAGTGCCTGCATGCAAATTGCAGTAGTTTTATTGTGCTCAGACTGGAACGAATCTCAAATTGGTTGTGTACTCAGTTACACATCTGCACTTCCATTTATTTTAGGTAACACTTACGGCACAATACGCACATAGTCAGACAACTGAGAGAAAACTCTGTTGCGTGCTCAACCTGCTGTAATACTGTTCAGTATATCATCTAACGTACACCTCAGTCTAATCTGCCCAGGGCCTTCAGAATCAGTACTGCTGGCCCATGGAACTTAAACTATTTTAGCAACGGGACTGTTTCTTTAACCAATCAGATTTCAAATTCGCCTCTCAGGACCAGCTAGCTGGCCCACAGTAACGTCAGCATTTTTCCGTCCTCTGATTGGTTGGTCAGAGCAAAACTGTTACAGCCAAGTTCGACTAACAAAACACTCTGTCTGTAGTCTGTAGTGATCTGCACACACTAATACATTTGAGTTAGAATTTTTTACGACCACAATGGCTGACGGAGGAGGAGAAATTGACTCGGTCTCGGACATACTGTACGAATTCTTTGATTAGTAATATGTCAATTCATTGTCTTCATGTCTTTGAATTAGTAGAAATAAACTTGTTGGCTTGTTGTTTGAAGAAGTATGCAGGTACCTGACCAAAATGGTTAAACTGATAACCAGTAACAAGGCAAAGTCGCTGCAAATGAAGCGTCATGGAAACGGGCGGCAACACAGGCAAACCATGTGAGCGTGTAAAATACAGGTGACACAAATTTTAAAATGTTAATGTTTCTCATCATTCAGTGTTCATGTTCCCCATAAAGATTGGGATATTGAATACAGAATTTTTGATTGAGCCTTATTTTTCTTCAGTATATTTTGTCTGTGTATTTAAGACGCAAGAAAACTATTTCTTACCGTATAGGGAAAAAATTAAAACAAACACTTTAAACATAGTGTCAAAATCATCTTACCATCAATATTGTGACAATTTTTGCTATATCAGTCCTAGCTGTCGTGTAAATTTAATTAGGGCCTGATGCCAATACAAATTATTAGGGAGCAAGAAAATTCCAATATCAATATAAAGGCCAACATTATGCATGTGTGTGAATATATAATAATCCCTGAAATGTGGTTATCAAACACTTGTGACATAGATAGCTTACATTATAACACACTTTATTGTCCAAACATCAGTGCACTAAACTGTAAACTAAACTTGATTTATTAGTTATTATAATAATAATATAATATAAATAAAAACATTACAAAAAGTTTTGATATCGGTGCATATCGGCACATGTGCGCCGCTACTGATATATCTGCAAATATCAGCTGATAAAATGCATTATTGGAGATTAAATTACACAATATTTATAATTACATTGAATCGATAATAAACTAATTAATAAGATACTTTGTCCGCAAACAAGTAATGCTCAAGTGCAAACTTTACAAACATATATTTGATCGGGCCGTGGGAGGCAGCCTGTAACTGTGATGATGTAGAAGTCAGAAAGACTATTCTGAAACTACCAAACAGTTTGATTTTCAAATATATTACCCAGTATTTTTGGGGCATTTGGAGTAAATGACTGTGTGTACCCCCTGAGTAATGTGTGCGCATCTGTGTTTGGTGTTTACCTGTCAGAGCCTCAGGTGGTGAGTACATATTTAAAGAGTTTCTCACAGGAGGGAGTATTGATGTGAGGAGAGATACGAGCTCAGCCTGAGAATCTCACAGTATGACATCACATCGCCACTGCTCCGTGCAAGTGTAAGTGTGCATGTGTGGGCATACTTGTGTGCATGCATGTAGCCGTGTGTTTGAATCTGTGAGTTTTTGCAAATGTGTGTATGGGTGTGTGTGTGTGTGTGTGTGTGTCATATCACGGGAAATTATACGGATTGCCTCAATGAAGGAAGCATAAATCATATCCTCCACTGTAATCATCTGCAGCAGTTTATGTTTGCAATAAATCTTCTTATCATAACTGTGCTGGGTATCTTACAAATCAGGCTGTGGCACCTGTTTCACTTCAAAGGGGCCAAGTCATAATGTATTCATGCTCACCCAGTGATATGTCATACTTAAAGAGTCATCTTTTTGTGGTTGACATCCTGTGTGGAGACGACAAATGTGTGGGGGGTCATGGGGGGAGTAAAATGAGAGTATTAACAAATGCATCTCATTGATCAGACGGCCTTATCGGCGATGCAGCGATCCTCCCTCCATATGTTAACAAATGAATACTCGACAGATTGAACATCTGTTCCACTGAGATTCAAGATCCGAGGGCTTTACAGGAGAGAAGTTAAGTGTTCCTCTCAAAGGTGCAGAGGACAGAAAGCTACTTATGCAATTATGGTATCTGACATTTACACGCCCACCATGTTTTCAAGCTCACACACACACACACACACACACACACACACAAAGACACACACAGCATACATATACTGAGTGTCTTTAGCACTGAGAATGACATGTTTGCCTGTGAAAGTAAAAACAGACATGGAGCCTTTCCTCTTCCCACACAGTCTTTGTATAGATGGCATTTGTGCTTCTGAACAATACAGACTGGTTCTAAGCGAGTACTGTGTGTACACGTGTGTGTGCGTTTGGCTGGTTGTCTGGAGCCCATCCATCTCACTTTTGCTTCTGGTCTCTGCAAGTCAAACTCAGATAGTGAAGCTGGCTGAGGTTTGCAGCCAAATCTTGGCCATAGGCATACAGTACTTTCCATCAAATTAATGTGTGCCATTAAGACCCCTCGACATCTCAAAAAGCACTCGATTTAAGAATACAAATTGGCCTCACATGCAAAATGAAATGGCGATAAATTATTTATACCTTTGCTTAAATAAAATATAAAACTCTCTACATTTTGAAATTGCACGTTCCAATTAGAATCACAGGTGAGTGAAGCCCATATAACATCAACTGCTCATTGCCATATCATCATATACAAATTAAAATTTGATATTATTATTGCTGTGGGTCTTGTTGAAGCTACGCCACAGTAAGTTAACATCCTATTACCTCCATTCCCAACCCATCATCAGAAACCTAGTCTGAGAGAAAACAAGTTTAATCTTTATAAAACAATTTGTTTTCAGTCTTGTTTGCATCTCTCAGTCTACATACCGAAATCATCTTCCATTTTATTAACAAACTGGTAACTGGTAACAAACCTGTTGGGACACAAGTAGTAGAGTAAAAGCACCTCTACTATTTCCTTCAGATATATAGTTGCTAAAACATATATCCTCCACTAAATTACCAATGGTCCCCCAAAACATACTGTAAATAATGTTTACTTGACCCCGGTAGTCCTGGATGACAGAGACATACCATCACACACATCTGTCCTACAACTTGGTTACCTTACGGTTGTTTGTGGTAGGCTAGTTATTATATAAATCATATATCTTCCTATGAGAAATTTACAAATTGAAAGTCATTCCACTCGCCTTAATCCATCATTTCGGGTGTCAGTATCGGTCCGGTAGTATAACAGAAACACTTCTTTCTCTAGCTCCGTTTCGCGTACTGTTTTATGGACAAAAATCACAAGCATCTGCTTTCACCTTTCACACGTGTTGTAGTACTCGAGATTGGACATTTTGAAGATCTAGATCTCATCTCAGAATCGACCGCAGTTTTACCCTGGCTCGGTCTCAGACACAGGAGACTTGGGACTTTATTTCAAGAACGGTCAGGAAGACAAAACTGCAGGGTTCATATCAACACAATGAATGCAGATCCCATGTTTCATCCAAAGTTTGTCATACAGTGTAGGACTCACACTGGTCTGGTGTTGGACTCACATGGGTCTTGTCCTGCCTTAATCTTGCCTTGGTCTTGACTTGGTCTCAACCCCTGAAAGTCTTCATCTTGTCTTGGTCTCCATGCACTCTGGTCTCGGTCATGACTTGGTCTCAGTTTAAGCGGCCTTGCCTTCAACACTTCAACGTTAAGAAGATATTTTATCTATTACATGTTTTGCCCATTAAACTGTGTCCTATTTTCCCCTTTTCATATTGTAGAGTAGATACGCATACAGTAATATATTCCATTTGTTATGAGCTCATGGTATGGCATTAACTTGAATAATAGTTGATAAATTTGTAAAGTTTCCTGTTTCTCCTATCCAAAGGCTCTCGTGGGATATTTGTGTTAAACTCCGCGCTGAGCACCTATCTGCTTATTGTAGAAATTCACCATTATCACACTAAAAGCATAAATGTTTTAGTCTATCCCATTATCTTCAGCTCACCAGAGATCTCAAAATGATGAAACTCTTGACAATTACATATACTCTGTGTGTAATTGGGAGGTTTTCCAGCCACACCAGGCCAATAAATTGCAGTTATCCTTCCTGAAAAATATTCATATTAAGAGACACGGGCGGCTTATCTTATCCTCATGGCTTCAGATTACTCTTTGCCCTGAGTCACATCTGAGCATTTGTTTATCTCTTCCTCCTGTAAAAGCCGTCGACCTTCCATCAACCCTCTCCATCATTCATTTTGCTAATACTGGAACGAACAGGCGGTGGAGGAAGCGAACAGGAACTGATGCCGGCTTGTGTAAGCAGTGATTACATACGACAAATGATGGGATTTGAACCTTTTAGACTTATCTTACGTTTGCCAAATTGCCAAAACAAATCTTTTGATGATCTCTAATCCATGATACTATGACTGCATAAACACGACAGAGATAATGTGTGTTTAAGATGCTTAGAATCAGCACATATTTGATACAGCTGGATAAGCAGATTGAATCCCAAATGCTGCGTGCTCACAGTAAACACAGCACTCGGGTGCAGCCATTGTGCCCTTTGTTAGGTTATCCCAGGTCTCATACAACAGATGTTCATCTCTTTTTTGTGTGTCCCTCCCTCAGGCTGTAGCACTCCACCGCAGCAACCCAAAGATACACCACCTTCAGCTGACAATATGACTTCACACTCATACACACACACACACACACACACTTCAAACCCCTTGCTGATTGTGTGACATCTGTGCCAATGGTTTCTGACAGCGATGGGGTATAAATGGCCACTAAGTCAATGGCTGGGTCAACGTCTTTACACGCGCACACGTGCACACACGCACGCACGCATAAGGTCACTCTAATGGAATTAGTGAGGCCTTATGACCGTGTTCATTCGAGGTATCTTTTCAGGCGTGATGCAGTTAGATATGGGGGCATTTTCAGCTATCCATTGTTGAGCTATTCCATGCATAACCTCAGTGAGAGTTGTGTCTGTATTCACAGCAATAAATTAAAAACTTTCACCGAGGCTGTCGTCCATTGTCACTGATTTTAACCGCATGTTTTGTCGGTGAATA
>OMNV01024897.1:16061-32340 GCA_900303265.1 Brotula barbata
CCCCCCCCCCCCCCCACCCTCTCTCTCTCTCTCTTTTTCTCTCTCTGTTTCTATCTCTCCGTCGCTCTGTTTGGCCTGACGTAGGCAGACAACAATAATAAATGAGTGGAATGAGTGGAACAGCTGAAAGTGTGCAATCAAACAGCTGATCTAAGCCACAAAGCTTCGGCAAAGCTTTTAACTGCTTGCACCTGTTCTGAAACTTTACCGGCTACCGACGGCAAAACTTTGTCTGGATTCTTCATGTCTGAGCAGCTTCCAATAAGAGGTCAGATGAAGACGCAAACAGGAACGTAACCGAGATCGATGCCTTCAAATTAAACCCTGATGCATTCATATCGAAACCTAAAATGGAACACTGCTTCATGGTCCATTAATGGATGAAGCAGCCGCGTGATGACTGCGTGTGGGCGATGGGCCGTACTTGCATGCATGCACGGGTCCATGGCTACTTAATGCATGAGTAACCTTGCTAATGGTAACAACGTCATTTGCGTGCAAAGCCTGAGTGTTAGGAAACTGCCGTATTAAGGCCTTCTTCAGCCTCCCTACTGCTCAAACGAAACCTGGAGGAAACTCAGACGTCAAGCCGAGTAGTGTATTTCAAAATGTCTTCACATGGTCGCAGGATGGAGCCCAATTCAGACGAAAGACTAGCTTCCTGCGACGCGACTGAACTGAAGCAACGTGTGGTCTTGCTGTGCATCTCACCCCGTGTGTGTGTTGCTGGCCCTGCTGCGCTTTGCCAGCATTGACCAGCCTCTCCCAGAGTTTGGGGGGGACGCTGGATATATGGCAGGAACACGTGATGGCTGAGGAGTGCAGAGGAGCCAGGTAGGGGGAGGGCAGGGCGCGCCACTCGGGGGTCTGGAGATCAATTACAACCAACTCCTCCTCTAGCAACACTACGAGTGCTGTCGGATCATCAAACTCTGCGAAGAGGAGAGAGGATACAGAACAAGAAGCCTCTGAGGAAGTTGGATCTTTAGATGAAAGGGGTTGAACTGTTGAATCAATAAGGGAAAACGTGGCGATTAAAGATAAAGAGCGTTATCGGCGGCCAGCTCCTCACCCTTCTCTTGCTCTATGCTGTGGATAGTGAAGAAGTCAATAACTCGGGATGTGAAGTCCAGAGTTACGTGTTCCTTGTCCTTTTGGATGGTCAGACAGTGGCGGTCACCATAGCTGGCTCGTGGCATCCCTCCACTGTACAAAATCATCGGAGAACTGTGGCGAGGAGAGCAGCAGACAGATGTGTTTGTGTCAGTGTTTTTAAAAAAAATACAAAATCAAATAAATAATAACAGAAGAAAAAAAAAAAGCTAATCAATATGGATCAATGACAAAGTAAGAGTTAAACATTCACCCCGTTTGTGTTGTCCTCCATAGGATCTTGTTTATGGCCTTGCAGGGGAAAGGGCCTGTGACACACAACCATCAACAGTAAAGCAGTTAAATAACCTACAGTGCAAGAAAACATCTGGAGTACAAATGCCAAAATCCTCCACTTCTTTCCGCTCATTTGTTCACATTTCACCACCAGAGAAAAAAAAATCTGGTTCGTGTAGTCTTTAAAAACAACCAAGTCTTTTTGGGCAGAGATGTGCTGGAATGCAGACCTGGAAAAAACACCCGTGCAGATGTCAATCGGCGTGCCGAGGGAGCACACAGGTATGATTTCCGATCAAATAGGTTATTTAAATAAACCAGAGAAGAGCAATTAAGAGGCTGGGAAGCACCAACGTTTAAGTATGCTGGCGCTGTGAGTTTCTCACCATAAGGGATGGTGGAAGACACTGGCTGGTGCGTGTAAGGGTTGCCGCTGGTTACAGTCCACACGGAATAGCCTCCATCACTATGGGAACTGGCAAACAAGTTTCCAGAACGTTCCCACACGAGGCTCTCCAGCTGCTACAGAGGGACACACACACACACACACACACACACAACGAAAGGTAAGGCAGAACATAAACATAGGATGCAAGGAAAACTTTCCTTGTAATAACTTGGACAACGGTCACCACAAATGTAACTTAAAAAGCACAGACGTTTCCCATGGGAATACACAGCAGCCACAAATACACTCGCCAGTAACGGCTGAACCATTTATCATTTTCACTCCGACGGTGCAATGTAACGGACCGCAACTTGCAGATTGCAAAAGCTGAAGTGGTTTTTACGGCGATGTGTTGCTGAAAGCAAAGTTCCAACCAATAAGAGGGCCGCACAAGGTGCCAACACACACCAGGAAGAAGGGAAAGAAAAGCAAAACAAGCTCATATTAAAAAGCAGTACAGGCGATGACAGCATCCGGTGCTGTGGTGGTTAAACTATGAACTATAGAATGATTTATAGTGCATGCATAGTGAATGCAGAAGGGAAAGGACTGAATAAATTGTATTTTGAATCACAAGTGCAATATTTGTTAAGTAAACCTGAAGACGACCCTTACTTTGGGTCACATGGTCATGTAATCACAGGTTTATCGTTTAGTCATCAGTACTTGCGACAACTGAAGCTACTGTAACTGTTAGTCAGTTACTGTTCCAATGTACGAAGATATGAGCATAATGATGCCTCTTAGCAAGTACAGCAGCTAATTTGTAGATTAAACAGCAGCTGAGCAACGCTGGGTTTGATCACTTGTGTGTGGACACGTGGAACGGAACGACAATTAAAAACTACTAAAACTAAAAAACATTGCTCGGATACCTGCTTGCCAAGGAATAGTTGTTCAGCGTGACGCACACTCAGATCCAATAAGACCACCAGGCCGCGGCTGTAGCCAATCAAAATCTTCCCTGGCTGCTGGGGGTGTTCCTGAAGAGATTCCACTGGTCCAAGGGATTTCCCACATCGGTAGTCTTCTGGTAGGCTGGAAAAAATAAAACACAAAATAAAAACCCAATGTCACACACCATTCTGTAACATGGAATCCCACAAGCACGCATTTGCAAGTTAACAGAGCGCAGAAATTGCAGTTGTGATTTTTTATGTCCTCGTTCAGTCTGAACCCTTAACTTAAGAGCAGTTTCAGCTAATAACAGAAAATGTGTCAGTTTTCCTGAGACAGAAAGAAGAAAGAGAAGACACGAGGAATAGTGAAAGGTTGGATGCATGATGAGAATCTTGTTGGTATGTGGAGTATGGGGACCAGATAGCATAGGGGAACCCATAGCTTCCTGTTCTGCTCCAAAATGAGCCAAAGCCTAAACCAAAGCTTAAAACCCAGATGCCAAAAGCAACAACAACAACAACAATAAAAAGAAAAAGCTGGAGCTGCTCTGCTGAAGCATGTGAACTAGACATTCCTCTGAGGCAGTGATGGAATGTAGAGCAGGACACACCCTGGAGATGTATGAGGATTCCCCCAGCAGAGGAAAAAAAAGACAGGGGGAAGAGAAGGAGAAGAAACTGAAAAGAAGGCATGTGGAGGAGCAGGAGGCTGAGGAGGACAGAAAGGAAACAAGGGTAGTAAAGAGAGGAGGACAGGAAAGCAATGCAGCTCCCTGGGCACTTGGCTGTAGATGATCCAGAGATCAGTTCCTAAAATACACGGACAGTGTACAGACGTGTAACTGCTCGGTTGGGGGCACCGAGGACGATCCGCACTGGATGCACAGAGAAACATTTCCTACAAAGATTTCTATTGTTTCCACCTCTCCATCCTCAACTATTTTTAGGGAATCCAGCATCCTGCTGCAGAGCCCTGGTGATGAAGCTCTGTGTGTGTTTTTGTGTGTTGATGCACTTTGGAGATTCATCTGAAAAGCTTCCTCCACCGGAACACTGTGCTTTGGCAGCTGGTACAAAGCCTCGCTGTCTCCCTTCCTATACACGCATGCACGCACACATACACACAAATGTGAGCACGCGCGCACACACACGCACGCCTTATCAGGGCCCTCGTTGTGCCTCAATTCTGCCCACTTCCCCAAACAAGCTGGGTTAATGAGGGGTTTGGTGAGCCAGTCTGAGTCACACAGCAGAACAAAATGAGACAACAGAAGCACTGTGACGCTGTGTGTGTGTGATTAACAGGGTGCAAATATTAGAATCCAACAATGAAGCCTGTATGGTCAGCAAATCCCTGGTGTACATTCAAAACATAAGGATCAGGCCATAATGTAACCAAACATGTACAATCTTTACATTCTACAGACGAATCGATGACTGCTGCATACTATTTTTGTTTTACATTATTTGACGTTCTGTACATACACGATAGGAACACACTGGAACTTTTTAATGAGTTATGCCTGCACTGTGAAGTTAAGGTTTTACTCCACGCATTCCAACAAACTCAATGGCAGCATTCTGCTGCAGTTTAAAGCTGCTCAAACATGGCTTACTTACTTACTTACTGCAGGCCACATTACATGATTGTAGATGTGGTGGACAAAAACAACAACGTCTCACCATAGGAAATGGGTTCAGGACGTTAGACGTTAGATAGATCAGGACGCTTACTTACTTACTTACTGCAGGCCACATTACATGATTGTAGATGTGGTGGACAAAAACAACAACGTCTCACCATAGGAAATGGGTTCAGGACGTTAGATGGGTTTCAGTCAGCACTGGTGAAAGTACTTGTAATGACTGTGACCATGCTGACACCTTTGGAGGTTGCGTTTGCTGTTGTGGCTGTGCAGCGTTACATGTAGTTCATTTGTCACACCGTTTGCTCATCAACTGCATTTGAGTGTATCTGATTTTCTTATTTTTCATAATGCTGCATTTTTCTCAAGATTACAAAAATGATTCAAATTGGTATTGATTTTTGGAATTTTCCCTCAGATTTTCTGGACCTTAAAACAAAAGCTCGCAGGATTTCCACTATATAGTTAACTTTATAAATATATTTAATTAGGTACATTTGAATATGGTTTAGTATAGTTAAATATGTTTGTTCTACTCATATTTCGGTATCTGAGTCCTCTTGTATTTTCAATCTGGTCTTGTTTGTGTCTTTGCTCTGTATCTTGTCACTGTTTTTCTGCCTGGGCTTTTAAACTGCTGTGACATATAAATTTCCCCGGTGTGGGATCAATAAAGTTCATCTCATCTCATCCTGCGTGCCTTCTTGTACTCGCTTTGTTAAAAAGATAAATTCCAGCAGATATATGGGACACCCGTGACCCACACAGACCTTTATTATTCCGTATGAGTGACAGCTGGCAGTGAGAACATTACTGTCCAGATTTATGGGATGTTGCTCACTCTATTGTGTGACCCCACTCTGCTGATGGGGTCGAGGGGTACGTTAGCTTCTGTCCGTGCGTTTGTGTGGATGTGTGTCTCGACCTCCTCAGCTGACGGCAGAGAGGAGGAAACAGGGTTGTTTAATGGTCAAAGGAAGACACATTATGAGCAGAGCAGAGTCGGACGGGCAGAGAGAATGGTCAGATCTTTGCTCAGCTGTGGTGATGTCATTCTTATAATTGTTTGAGGTTTGTTTGTACATCCTAGACATTACAGGCTTACCTCTGTGTGATCTGGTCCTGCATCAGTGACTGATTTTCCTTCAGGCAGAGACTCGGCAATTCCAGAAAGTACACGCCACCTCCCTCTGTTCCAATGCAGAGCAGGTCCAATGACCTCAGCAAGAGGAGGACAGTTACCCGCGTAGCGCTGCGAAGAAGAGGAGGGGGAGAAAAACTCAAGACCATAGAAGTCTGAAAGCATGTACAGAAACACTGGATGAACAGAGTGAGAGAGAGCACAGGCCCTCCAGTACCTGCAGCTCTCGATGCCAGGTCTCCCCGGGAGGCTGTAGCTGCCCACCTCCTTGAGACAGATCCCGCCCTCTCTCTTAACCCCTCCTACTTCTCTGGTCGCTCCAGCCACCAGCTCCCACAGGTGAATCGTGTTGTCATCCAGTAGTGACAACAGACGGCCCTGTCACAGAGCAGGAGAGACGGACCATGAAATGACATCATTCTTCCTGTCCCAAACGGAGGTCTAACTGCAGTCCAGACTTAAAGGTGCGCCACACACAGACTGCAGAAATCTGTCGCGCTATTTCTCTGTTCAACTTGCTTGCAGGTGGTTCAGATCCGTTTACATAACAGGAACATCCTCTTCCTCATTCAATTCAATGCAATTCAAAGCTACAAAAGTGTGCACCTGCATCACTAAAGTTGAACCTACGGTCATGCGGTCTGATCAGATTATGGTTGTTTGTCGATCAGGTCCCTGAACGGATGCAAACTCATTCACAGGCTGTGCTCATTGTAGCTGGGCAGGGGACGGAAGGAAACTAAAGCAGAAGTTGTAATAATCAATCATCAGTCGCCTTTTTGCACTACCGATGAAAGCCTGACCTCCAGTGAGAGGATGCAGGAGAATATAACACTGCTTTGTGGTTACAGTGGAGCTAATGGAGTTGTTTTTGTTTCCTTACACTCATTTACAGACTGTCTGGAACATAAGGCACCACACATCAGAAAAGAAAGAAACTTTTAGCAGTCATTGTGGAGACACCAGACATTTGTCCTGTTGTGTTTTAATATTAAAAAAAAACTTCCACTGTGCGGCATTTTATTAAATTGTGCAGTTTGAGTCATTTTAATCCGTATTGGGTTCTTCCTCAGAGGTACTTGCAGCTGGTGTTATTTGGATGAAATATGAAGCACGCGTTGCTGCGTGTCAGTGTGGCCTGTGTGTGCAGTTAAGCAGATACAGGAAGATGAGTACATTTATAAATGTTAGCCAGGTCATATTATATTGAATTGGAGGGCTTCATAAATGGATTTTAGTGAGAGGCACAATCCTGGTTGAAAACAACAGTTCAAAAAAGCCACATACATACTATATACAGTATATAATTGCAGATGCCGTCAAGCTTTGGTTTTCATTCATTCTTTCTTTGTATTGAACGTGTATTGCTATGACGTCTTTGGCTCCAGAATTGTCAGAAAAATTCACCACTTAGCAACTGAGGAATGATGAAAATATCGACCAGCAGCTCCAGTGGCAGACGGGTGCATTTATATATGACGGCAATAACAAAAAAGTGTTTTTATCCGATTTGGATCAGACAGGATTTATATAACTGTTGCCAGCCTTCAACTCATATTGCAAACTTACTTGTCCAGGCAGGAAGTGGATCTGAGTGACAGCAGTGGTGTCTTTGTGTAGTCCTGCAAATTCCACACCTGGGGCTCCATAGCTGCAAGGAACCGGTCAAGGAAAAGACGTGACAGAATACATTTTTTTGTACACTGATGAGACCAGCTGAGACCTTACAAAAGTCATCCTCTAAAATTTAAAGGATGACTTTAGAGGAATGACGCTTCAGATGATTTAGAGTCTAAATCATCTGAAGGATGGGTAACACAGAGACACTTTATAGAAAGATAAATGCAGCATGAGGTTTGTGCATTGTGAATTTTTTTTCTGGGAAAAGTCACACACAGAATCTTTACCCATGTGTGTGTGTGTGTGTGTGTGTGTGTGTGTGTGTGTGTGTGTAATTCCAAACCGTCTGAAAACTGCTGATCAGATTGGCTTGAAAGGATTAAAGGATTTGTCACCATTGTGTGACTGGTGTTCTTTTTTTTGTTTTTTTTTTAAATCCAACCAGAGTCACACTGTGCTGATCGTTAAAGTGCAGTTTATGTACAATGCCCGAAAATCAAAAACATCATTTATCCTTCTGCAGAACATCAAGTTTAGGAGCTTGAGGGACTATTTGAATTAATTATGAATGAGCCTGAATGTCCGGCCTCATTTCCCCATTGAACAGCTCTGAGTTTCTCTTGTTTTTGTCTGAGTAGAGCGACAAACAAAAATCTATCATCAACATCAACATGTTGGAAACAACATGTCTGATGACCACGTGACAAAATTGAGTGGACGTGTACACACACGAAGCGACTCATACGCTAGCATTTTCCCGGCCAACTCACTTCATTTTATTGGAATCAAACAGAGGGGACACAGAGACAAAGGGGGAGGGGAAGAGAGGGCAAAAAGGACAAGGTGCTGTGTGTAGGTGTGTGTTTAAAATTATAAGGTTAGTGGGAGGACAGACTGAGAGACTGTGGATACAGTTAAACTGCTAATTCCGAACCATAAAAGAGCAGTTACACACATCCTGGTTTGAAAAAATGCTCTTAGCTGGGAAGAAGTGAACACCGTTAGGAGAGCTCATGGCAATAACCAACACCAAATGACGCAGATGCTCAAAACCACCGCCGTGTGTGTGTGTGTTTAATTAAGAGAATCAGCTGATAAACGATCAAAACTACTTTACAACTTTATTTGCCCCCATGGCCCATGCAAAAGAGAAACATCTGTAAATAAAGTGATGTCATTGATTATCGGCTTTGCCCGGTGAGATTTACCCGCTAATCTGTGCAGCGTTGCCTCATGCATGCGTTGGTTCATGTTAGTGGAGAGTTTACCAATTGCATTTAACAGATGCGAGATTTTCACACACACACACACACCAGGATGAAGGGTCAAAAATGCGATCGTAAGCAATTCCCTCTTATTCTCAATTATCTTTATTCCTTCAACTCCTCCTCCCCTCCTCCTATCTGTGCCTCAATTAGTTTCTCAATCTCTTCCCAATAAAATCTGAATAAATATTCCAAAGTGGCCAATCTTCCATTATTTCCAGCATCTTTCATTCACTTCCTTCCATCTTCCTCGTCCCATCCTAAATCACATCGCTTTCAATGGGAGATCCAGGGAAGCACTAATTCATTTAATACTCTTTATCAACATTCCTGCATTCGCTCCTTTCTCAGTCCTGCTGTCTTCATTCTCTTCCCTCCTTCAGTCCCTTCTTTGTTCTGTTCCTCATCCTAAATCCTGACCTGCCATGGAGGCCCAGCTGAGCATTCTACCAGCATTCCTCAGAGTTGTCACTTCCTGTCTCCAGGTTTTATACGCCGCAATAAGACATGCCTCAGACAGCGGGAGGTGTGCGTTTTAGCGTGCGTGCGTGCGTGCGTGCGTGCGTGTTGCGCGTGTGGGAGATGCATTCACTCATGGTTGATGACTCACCTATGTGACTCGTGATGAAGGGAAAACCGAGGCGGACAAAAGATGAGTGGACAAATGGGGAGGATGAGCAGACCACAATCCAGAGAATGAGAAGTTCAAAGATAAGCAGTGAAAAAAAAAAACATCCGCTGAGAATGTTACTGACTTGACACACACATCCACTTTCATAACAGGCAGCAGCTACATCAAAACCTTGATACTTTAAAGGTTTGTACGTGACAGAATTAGGCCACAACCATCTCCAGTTTAAAAGAGTGTTTGTTGTGTTTTCTGGGCATTTGTAAAGCAGCACAGAACATATTCATCACTGTTAAGAGGCAGGACAACAAAAAGCCAGCACTGATTGGAATTATAGCTAATCACCCACAAATCCCTCACACGCTTCCTGGTGTCAATGATGTCAGAGAAAGATTTATAAATGACCTGGTCATGATGTCATCAGCTCCTTGGCAGACACTTGTAGAGGCCTGATTTCGTTGAAAGCCTTATTATATGTGTGTGTGTGTGTGTGTTTCCTAAATTAAGTTCTCAGTCCAGCTGGGCAGCCCCCAAATGCTAAAATATGGATATTGTTCCCCCCTCCCTCAGACCTGTTCCATAAATATAGACGCGAAACCTTCAGGGTATTTAGGACTATGTAAATTTAATCTGAGCACATGCATGCAGTCAAACCCTTGTCAACATGTACCTAAATTAAATAATTTGAAACTTTAATAGCTTGAGGATTGACAGGAGGTTGTTAGCATCAGCCATTTCCAGGGAAGCAGTGAACAGCTTTGAGTGCACCAACGACAACAAACCACAGAGGAAAATCAGTTTAAGGACACAAACTTACAGCAGGCTGCATCCACAAATGAAGTCACGAGTCATCACCTAACTGTGGAAAGTTAATAAAGGTAAAATGAGTAGATTTTAATTATGTAGTTATCCAAGTTTAAAAAAATACAACTTAAATGTAGCTTGTAGTGAAATCTGGCATGTATAACAAATGTTTTTGTGGTTTTTTATTATCATAACTATAGACAAGTATAAAGTCCTGCCAGTGCCCCTATAGCTTAACTTTATACAGACTAATAAACCTGACGCATTATTCAGTGCTGCCATCTCCAAAAGTACAGTGGAGACAAAAATCTTGGCCAGACAGGAAGTACAGCAACAAATGAAAAAGCAGTTTGATTGAAAACAGGACAAATTCAAATCCTTAAAACTGCTATTTCCTTCCGTGTGCTTTGTTGCATTTGATGGTCTTGATAACACAGATAACACAGCGATGAGTCACACGTTTGCGCCCATATCTTCCTCCAAATTCCTTCATTTTCGACATAGCACGTAGACATCACGAAGGCCCAAACTGCATCAACGGGGACACGCAGGATTGACCAATCTTCCATTTCAAACATGTCCCGAGCACAAAAAAACAACATCTCTAACTCTGACGGATGTAGAGCAGATGTACCAAAGAAAATCTGCTGCAAATTTGGCAACGCCAGTGGCCTCTTCCACGGGTCAACCAGTCGGTCACAGCGACACCAGGCCGTGACGTTACGATAACAAAGGCTAAATCCACGCGAGCAATGCTTCCTAAAAAGCTTGCCAGAACGCCACAAAGCGGCCGTTTATAGGCCTCAAATAAAGTTTGATGCAAACTCAAAGCGTCAATAAAAGCCGGCCACAGGAACTCAACAGGCTGTAGCTTTAAAACGGCAGAGAGACACAGCAGATGCAAACGCAAAGCCTAGCGTAGAGCGGCTCAGATAATGCTGTCTGGTCGTAGAGTTTCAGAAATAATACACTCCCTTTTGAGGCCAAGACAATGAGTGTGGATTGGCCCACTCCACAGTTAACAAAACAACCTGTTGAATGGCACGGTGCCATATCAGTGCTAATGTGTGTAAGGCAGCAATTTAACAACCTACTTGTTCTGACTGTGTAACATGCAACAATTTCCTGCACTGCTCACCAGAGAATCCAAAACACTACAATAACTCACTGACTCACTGTTCCTTCCTCACACACACTCAAACTAGTGTGATTGCCCACTGATGCAGAGAGAGCGCGTTAACAAGGATAAAGAGATTTCACGGTCTGAATACGGGAAAACAGAAGGCATTGTCCTCCACACACACACCGCCAATGCACTAAGACACACGCATACAAACAGCAGAGAGGAATAGACGGGAATGAATGAATGAAGGAAAGACATAGCTTGAGACCATGACTATGGAAAGAGTACAGGGACAAATTAGTCCGAAAGTGTAAATGAGAGAAAAGTTTTGGGTGTTAGATATCGCAGCTTAATTAGTTTTGCGTTTTAAGTTTGGTGCCTTTGTCTGCAAACTTACAGACGATGGCTGACTCTCCTATTATTCCACACACACAAACATAAACTCATCAGACATCTGGCAAATAGCAGTCTACAACCAGACAAGCCAAACAACTCCACCCACCCACTAGAGGAACAATCCGGTCTCATTTGCATCCTCCCCCTCAACTGGTCGCCCCCCTTCCCTCACTCCATGAGTCCACACACCGCACCCGCAGCAACATAATCGGATGGACGAGCTAACACGAAATAGAAAGGGTGTAGTCAGTTTGTTTGTGTCAGTTCAGAGACGTGCAGGTTAAACGACCATGTCCTCATACGTACGTTTATTTGAATAATCAGATCCGTGTGCATTTGCCTTCACTTTTCCCAGAACATCTCAACTAACGGCTATCTTACCATTCACAGCATGTACATTAATGCACAGACCCATTAAATCTCCTCATGCATATTAAATATTATCTGTTGTAACAGGTTGATTACCATGGCATCTGCTGAGCACATTTTTGACGCATTTACACACACACACACTGTCTTGACATTGGAATATTTAAAAAAAAACAACTGTAGGGTCGATCGTTACAGAATCAGTGAAGTTGCAACAAAAATGATCAAATTTCAAAACAATTAGTAAAACTTTTGGTAACGAGGAATGTTACATCTGTAGAACTTTTAAGTAAGTAAGAGTAAGATAAAAACAAACGCATTCAGGCCTTACTTATGTAGTTTACGTATAATGGTCCGGCTTATTACCACATGACAACACCTTACCGCCAAAGACATCGACATAACGGTTTGCAGGACCATTGGGGGCGGAGCTTGGAGGTTGTTTTCTATTAGGGTGTCATAAATGTAATGATGGTGGACAGATTTCCTATAGCAGAGAGAAGAGTTGGAAGATGAAGATGCTGAGTCTTAGCTACAAACTACGTGCTAGCAAGGATCAGTAACAGGCAGAGGGAAGGCTGGGTCTGTCCGATCAAGGACGAATCGTCTTGTGACGATGGACAGTACCTGCATCGCAGAAGGAGTAAGAACAAGTAAGAATTAGAGATAAATGTTTAATGTGTATGAGAGAGAAATTGAGCTGTGAGCATGCAGGCGGTGAGTGGGTGAGAAGAGAACGGAGGGGAGGACAGACGGCTAGAGCACAGAACAGAGGAAGAGGGGGAGAGGGGAGGAGAATTAAGAGAGTGAATCAGAGTCCGTATGCTCAGCTGGCTTTCATTAGACTGACTGACACACTACAATGCAAAATATAGGTCACACAACTTTCAGAAACACACTGTGCAAAATCCCTGACATCACTACCGAACGGTATGGTAACACCGATTTTCCTTTCGATTCAAAAGCAAATTTAAAGCAGTTGAAACACTGTAGCCAAAGGCTTTATACAAGCTTACATGCCTTATTAGTTAAACCGCTTCATATGAACAGTCAAATATTAGATCGTTACACCAAACAAAAGATGGTGATGGAAATCACGGCAGTGTGCAGAGGAAGCTATAGATTCAGGTTACAATACAATACAATACAATACAGGACATCAAATTACCTTTGTTCAAAAAAACACATTTGAAATGATTCCGACTTTTTTGCAGCCTGATAAATAAATGCTCGAAATTAGAGGCCAAGCACCACTTCCTATTTTTTGCTGAGATTATTGAAATAACAGATTATCTCAGCATGTCACTGGATATTGCCTGCCACTCTGAGAAGCCTCCATAAATGAACTCCGTCTCGCCCTGGCACCACGTGCAGGGTTTGTCTGCCATCGGTGGGTTTGTGGTGTTCCCACAGTGACACAGCACGTTTGGCTTCATTACCCGGGGAATAAAACAACTCCACACCAGGCTAGGTTTTGCTTCTGCCATTCCATTGTTACATCTTTAAATAGGGAACAATGAAGAAAATCAGAACACTGTAACCACCGGTGTTGAATTTATCGCATACTGCGTGTGTGTTTCGCAGATTTTTTTTCTGCACACGGAGCAGCTATGGCGATAAAAACCACAGACTTCATCGCAAGACAGCCAACTGATGTAATCTGGTACAAGCACAAAAAGCTGGAAAATCATCGTGGAAGAGCTGTGTCTGCCTTTCAGATGAATGAGAGTTATGCGAGTACAAAAACATAACACAAAAACAAATTTAAAGTATTTACGGTCTTCTCCGCAGTAATTGTGTGTTTGCGGGTGGAAAAATACAGCGACATTTCTCGGGGTTTTGCTCTGTGTAATAAGTTAAACCAGCTGTCCCGGTCAACTTTTCAAGTTACTAAAGCGCTTTGGGATGCACGGTTCTCAACTAGGACAGGAGCTGCTCGGGAGTGAGGAACTGGTTGAGGATCTGGCTAAAGAATGGACGACTGTGGCTGGCCGAGTGTTGTCTATCCAGCCGGAGTGTTGTTATGTTTGTTGCAGTTCAGACGGAGTCCTCTGCCTAACGCACAGCAACAAGGAAGTCCTGACTGAGAACAGGGAAAAAACAAGAGACCAACTTTCTGATTTTCTGCAGCGTACAGTACTGTAGTAAACAGTATGGTGAATATGGTTTGGCACACACACCAACCTAGAGCAACTACGTAAGTGTAGGGTTGTTACAGCTGACTCATTTGAGGACAAACTCGAATACTGACCAGTCTAATTTTCAGTTTTCAACACTTGAATAACCCACTCTGTAAACCTTTATCGGAGTTTAATGTTATCGCTAACACCTTCTGGGTATACAGGACTTCTCTGTTGTTTATTATGGCCTTTCAGTGCCGGCCCAGCCAATTTTTCCCCCGAGAAAGAACGACTTTATGCATGATCAGAGCCACCAATTGCATAGCTAGCTAAGCAGAATGAGCTTTATTGCATCTTTTTTTTCTGTAATCACTCGTAGATTCATTAAGATGAGCAAATTCATAATGGTTTCAAACAGGAGTCAGGTTATTTGTTAGGTGTTTTTGGGGCAGAAATGTACGATAGAAGAACAATTTTGCCCTTAGGTCTGTGTTATCTCCCACAGTGATGGAAAAACGATTTTTTAACTATCCTAACTGTTGGACTGTGAGATTCCTGGCCTTCATTAACAGTTTTTCTAGTTTTCCTTCCTTCTTTGACAAAACTCATGCACTTCCACTTCCTCTATACACACGCACACACACACACACACACACACACAAACTCACACATTCATACACTTTTACTAATAGGCAGGATGTTTGGGAAAGAGAGGGATTTCCAAATGACAGGTCTGCCACATCATTTAGCCACCACTCACAAACCAACCATACACACACACACACACACACACACACACACACAAAATGCCTCGGTGGAACAAAAACCGCTGCAGTGACCGCTACATCCCTACACATCAAAACTACAGTGGACTGAAAAACGTTGGGTAAAACACAAAATGTCAATAAAAAAGCAGAAGACCTTTGAACTCAAATCATCGGCACAGAGCTTAAAACACATTCCAGCATGACCATGATGTTGGTCACACTCAGCGCAGTGTGTGACTGGATGTCAGACAGACACAGAGAGAGAGCGAGCTGATAGCTGGAGCACACAGACGCACAGATCAAAGCACTTCTGTGTGCGTGCGCAAATATTTGTTCGTCCACTGATGCTATATTGACAATACTGAGGTTTCATGGTCACAAAGTTTCGGTGTGATTCAGCACGTACTGGATTACCCAATCAAGTAAAAACCCTCTGTTTCATACATTTTGATTACGTAGCTTCCCAGTAATGTCTGCAAAGCATTCCTAAACACCTATACGTCACGGCTCGCGACATCTGTGTCCAGCTGTACGGCGTGAAGTTTGATGCATGCCAGACTGTGAGATAAATGCCCGGTGAATGCCTTCAAGGCCGTTCTTTCCTCTATCTGTCATTTTGCATTCATCGTGCGGTGAAATGCAAACAGTGAAATCACCGACGTATGAACTTTAATAAGCTCTGTAACATAAACAACATTACCACTAAACTGTATGACAAACTGTTGTGTTAACATGGAGGCACAACAACGAATGATGACGTGGTTACTTCCTATTATTAATAGTTTGATTTGAGGTCTTTTTTTTCTTTTTTTCTTTTAAGTGACTTCTTGCTTTTTAAGGGTCAAATAAAGTCTGTACACTGCACAACTTATCATTAAATACTTATGACTTTTTCTCACAGGAATGAACATGGCGGAAAGGATCACCGTGATTGTCAAACGCACATACTGCTTCCCTGCACAAACATAGCATCTACCGCCATTGTCACGCCGTCAGAATGGATCTCCAATGCACTTCACATAATTTCTTTTAATCAAATGAACAAAGGGATGGCAGGATACGTTTTGGAAACATTTTATGTGTTTCTCTCCTGATTTCCCAGCCACCCGACTGTGTCATAAAGTTGCTGAGAAACTGCTGTGATTCATTGCTTCCTCCATTTTTGTCCTCTCCTCCGGTGGTCTCCTAGCAAAACATGGAAGCTGTCCTTGCGCCTCGTTTGATTGGCTGCGCCCTGTGTCATCACAGAACGTACACTGTGCAACACATAGGCAATTAATGTGTTTAACAGTGCAGCGTAGGTTTTTGTGCTGCCTCTGTGAAGGGCCCCTTAAGGGGTCCAGCGTGTAAGCAGGTTTTTGTGACTACTGCAAAAGTTTATGCATTATAAACCAATAAAATGTTGCGTGTGACATGCCGAGCCAGAGACTTTTAAAAGCCTGTCAGCCTGCAAGCGAGTCTCATCCCGAGCAACTGCGCTGGTCGTCTTGGAAACCAATTCAAGAGCTCCTTTCATTAAGGCCAGACTCAGCAACAAAGCTCTTACTCACCCAATCTGCACAAACACATAGAGAAGGAGAGAGAGAGAGAGAGAGAGAGAGGGTTAACCCAGGGCAGCGCAACATGCATTCCAGGACAGGAGACTGACTCCCCCCCCAGACCAC
>OMNV01024917.1:17183-43848 GCA_900303265.1 Brotula barbata
TCCCCACCCATATTTTAGTCTGTTTGCTGTGGGATTGCCTGTTTGTTGGCTGATGTGTGCTTTCGTTTTAACCTCACTTGCTTCTTCCTCAGCAGATGGATTTTGTGGTAATTTCGTTTGGTTGTCCTACTGTTCTTTAACTACCCCAGGATTTAATTTGCTGTATTAGTTTTTGGTGGGTTGCTTTTTTGGAACTGTATGAGGAAGGTTTGGAATGTGCTTCAGAACTAATCCCTTTGTTGCGTTATGTTTTGGTGACGTTTTAACATGATATTTTCAGAGTTTCTGCCAGGAACGGTGACACACACACACAAAACTGATCCACACAGATTAGAACACTCCCACATGGAATATACAGTTCCACGCAAAACATGTAAAAATATCCCATCGTGTGATGTTATTATTATTATTAGTAGGTCAGATTTCCGCAAACTAAATTTAATTAGCAAGGCCTTACTTACCATCAAAAGTCTTAAAAATGACACTGTAAGTAAGAGTTTTTTGTGTACGTTTGTGTTTTGTAGGGGATGCTAGTTTTTTGGTAGCAAATGTAGCCAGCAGAATTTTAAAGAATTTTAAAGTTATATATAAAACTAAGGTTCAAAGAAAGCCATACATCTGCTGTGTAACCCTGTAAAAGTTGGTTTCCCGCCTTGCAATTAACTTCAAATCAGTTTGTGAATCAGATTGCATGCAGCCTAACCATTTACAAGCAAGTCCTACAAGCAGGAAGCTGTGTCTGTGAATCAATGATGCATCTAAAGCATCATTGTTACAGGCAGATAACAGCAGACCTCGTGTGACATAAAGCATGCGTGAAGTGGGAAATTTCCTGTTTTGACCCAATGTACTTCCTCTTTAGCCAATGAGCAACCATCCTTGGATATGGAGAACGAGGAGAAGATTCGCCTGGAGGCCCGCAGGCGTCTGGAGGAGCAACTCAAACAGTACAGAGTGCAGAGGCAGAAGGAGAGGGTGAGTGAAAATACCGAACATCAAGGGATGGTAGACTTGGATTTTCACAAGTCCAAGGTTATTATTGTACTCATTCAATAAAATTGCAACAAAGGTATTTGACCAATACAAATATCTGAATTTAGTTGTTAAAAAATGTATTGTGATTAACACGAATATTACAACTTAATTTGACAGCCCTATTTTTTTATGGATTTGTTTCACGGCTTTTAGTGTTTATTAAAGCTTTGACACTATTCTTGAATAGTAAAGAATCTATCTATCTATTCATAACTTTTGTGTTGTTTGTGTTGTGACCTATGGAGATGTCACTCTAAAAGCGAAAATCAAAACTAAATGATGGTGATTACCAAAATTGAGAACTTAAATGCTTTGGCTCTGAAGACTGAATCAGAACCAAACTTACAAATCTGGATTTGTAAGATGTAGCAATTTGAGTGTAATCATTGTGTCCCTTTGTTGTCTCAGTCCCACCGCTCTACTCCAAAGAACAGGCCATTCAGCACGCTGGATCCAGAACTCATGCTACATCCTGAGGCTCTGCCTCGAGCCAACACCGTTTCCATGACTAAGGAGTATTCCTTCCTGAGGACCAGTGTTCCCCGTGGTCCCAAACTAGGTAGTCTGGGAATTCCTCCTGCCAAGGAGCGGAAGTCCAGGTCAAACCGTCCCAGCAAGATCCACTCCCTGGCTGACTACAAGTCTGCTGAGAACAATGGTGGAGGTGGAGTAAGGACAACAGAAAACACTATGGGTTCTCTCCAGTCCGCCATCAGCTCAGTGTCCACTCTGTCTGAGGTCAGTGTGGTGTCAGAGCCTGAGGGACAGCAGGGTGCTTCCTACCAAGTCAGAGACAACATGTCTGAAATCAGTGGAAGTGAGTCGAGATTGAGGCCGGGCACAGACGGCAACGACAGCGACAGTTCATCTTACAGCAGCGTGTCTACCAGGGGAACCTACGGTGTGCTGTTTGCAGCAGTGGACAGACAGCAGGGGCCCTACACTGTGGAGGGCCGGGAGATTGCTCCTGAGGCCATGGGGCAGTTTCCCTCTCTACAGGAGGTGCTGCAGGCAGCCAGTGACGAGCAACACCTTCTGGAGCAGGAGCAGGAGAGAGAGGGCAGCACGACAGAGCCTCGCAGCCGCAGGGACAGTTTCTCCAGCAGGTATCTGTCTATGGTTATGTTTACTATGGATCAATTGATTATCAGTCTGACCGATCATCAGTCCGGCGATTCTCGGTTGCGATATTTGTTATTCCTCTGATGCAGCCATCGCTACAGCTGCAGCTGAGTGAGAGAGAGACACAGCATGTTTACCTTCACTTAAGCAGAATAAGCTTTCAAGAACAAATGATTCAAAGTAAGAAGAGCATGTGAGAAAAGTTAAACTCATTCGGTAGTTGGTAAAATGTTGTATGCCGTAACGTTACTTTCACTTTACTTTCTTCTTGTATCACCTCTCTCCCCCCTCCACACAGCCACACAACGTTCTTATCCTCCTATGCATATATTTCACAAAAATATAGAAAGAGTTAACGGAGTGACGAGTCAGTTGAACGTGAGTTTGACATGAACTCAGCACCGGCTATGTTCTCCTTCGCTTATGATGAGAGAAGATACTTTTACTGTCATTATACAGAGAGTTCAGATTTTTTTTTTAAATCTAGCGCTTCTTTGGAACTTGTGTCCTCTGTGACACGATCGTGCTGCTTTGCCCTAAACAACATCAGGAAAATCAGACCATATCTATCTGAACATGCAGCACAACTCCTAGTACAGGCGCTTTTAATCCTACGCCTAGACTACTGCAACTCCTTATTGGCAGGACTCCCGGCATGCACCCTCAAACCTCTGCAGATCATCCAGAATGCAGCGGTGCATACCAAGGCCCTAAATCAGGAACCAGACTCTTCTCCTCTGTGGTTCCTCGGTGGTGGAACGAGTTACCAAACTCCATTCACTCCACAGAGTCCCTCTCGATCTTTAAGAGAAGGCTTAAGACCCAGCTCTTTAGGGAACACCTTCTCACAACATACACTGTATTGATGTATAAAAAAAAAGAACACCTCTGCCTATATGCACTCCTTACCTCCTTACTCTGCCTTGTAGCAACTTGGTCCCTTGAACCAGAATCTGAGCTCTATGGTGCTCACTGTCGTTGTTCTACTGAATAGATTCTTGCTTGTGTTGTTGTAATTCTCGTATATATGTCGCTTTGGATAACAGCGTCTGATAAATGTAATTGGAATTGGAACTTCAGTTCGACATGGTTTTGGTGCTGAATCCCTTTAGTTTTCCCGTTTTGATAGGATCCTTACGGTAATTTGTGACACAACCGGTTTATTTTTCACCTCTACCATCCTCATGTCATTTATGTTTGTTCCAGTGTTTCTATGGAGAGCTCGGTGATGGGTCACGATGAAATGCTCCAAGTGTTGAAAGAGAAAATGAGACTGGAGGGCCAGCTGGAATCCTTGTCATCTGAGGCTAATCAGGTGAACATTGATTGTTGGTCTTTCTTCTCCAGTGTAAACTTTGACACACTGTGTGCGTGGAGTGCACACAATTACACCAGAATAATCTAATTGGGGTGATTACTTGGTAATCAATGCTGTGATGTTTTCAATGTTTATTTTTGTTTTGGTCTTTGTTTTTGTCCTTCAGACGCTTTATGTAGGAAGACTTCAACACCGCATCTTTTTTTCTCTTCTATTTTTCCAGCTTTTCAACCAGAATTTTCTGCATAATGCTAGAATATATACAAACATCTCTATATATATCCTTATTAAAGTACTAGTAATGCTAGGTCGGTAATTTATCTTCATGACTGCCATTCACCTGAGTAGATTTCATAGATATTGTCAATATATTCAAGTTGCTGTTCCCTCTTGTCTCTCAGGCTCTCAAAGAGAAGACAGAGCTACAGGCCCAGCTGGCTACAGTGAATGCTCAGCTGAATGCTCAGAAGGAGCAGGCTCAGGTCAGCCAGGAGAAACAGAGCACGCTCAGCACGGAGGTTGGCGTGCTGCGGCAGAACTGCAGCCAGCTGGAGAAGGCCATGGTGGAGCTACAAGGCAGCCTGGAGAGTAAGAATGCCAATCTGGCCTCTCTGGGGAATGATCTGATGGTGGCTGAAGAACAATACAACAGGCTGATGGGCAAGGTGGAGGATATGCAAAACATGATGACCTCAAGGGACAATACAGGTGAGAGACAAGAGCGCGAAGTGGTTTAGTGGTGGCTTTTGAATAAGGGAATGTCTGTAAACCTGGCTACTTGTAGCTGTAAGTACCACATACTAAGATGGAGCTTACCATCAAAAGTTAGAATTTTCCAACTTGTTCCACTTGCCATTACTGTACAGACAAACTGGATGTTGATTTTTGCAGGACAATGATGGATACAGACTATCTCGTTCACTTGGAGCAGCAGCACCCAGTTTAGAGTTCACATGTATCATGCCTGCCTTTCTCACAGTTTCTGAAAATGAATATGCGGTATAAAATTGCAAAAGCCAAAAGCTTGTTTTCAGAACATTGTAATATTAAGATTCTCCAGCGTCATCCATATTGCTACATTTTGTACAGCTTAGTCTAACGTCGCAGCAGCGGCAGCAGTGCGACAAACTGGTGGACAGATTCTGTAATACCGAATAGTATGTGGGGTTTTTTTGTGGGGTTTTTTTACGGTCAAAGTCTGAAAACAACTTAAAGTTGCTCAGATGGTGCATTTCAATGGCATTGATATGAGTTAGAGTCGGGCTGTGGGACGCAAATGATATTTTTGATGTTACAATTCTGTAGTCCAGGAATTGCGTCAGCAAATGGGTGGTCTCCAGAATCAGCTCCAGCAGGTCCAGTTGGAGCGCAGCACGCTGCAGAGTCGACTGAAGACCTCACAGGCTGAAATCGACTCCCTGCAGCAGGTCAGACATTGGTACCAGCAGCAGCTTTCTCTGGCCCAGGAGGCGAGAGTGCGGCTCCAAAGTGAAATGGCCAACATGCAGGTACTGATCTGATGCACATATGAGACAAGTTGTGTAAAAACAAACCAAGACAAAAAGTTTTGGGAAGGTCATGGAATTATGAAAGATATTGTTTTAATCATTCTTGACCTGATGGGACAATTAGGGCATGACTCGATGAGAATCAATATCAATCAAGAAGGGCCCGAGCCTATCCTTGGTGTTGATTTCTGTCAGCATAGTAACACAGACTACAATGTCATTTATAGATAGTATGAAGGAGACAATGCTCTCGGTCACGTTTTAGGTGTAGAGTACTGCAAAAGTGAGACATGAGAAAAAGTTTCATTGATTTTTAAGGTTTATGTTTTGTCTGCATTATTCAAACATGGTCTCAATATCACCTTTCCCTTTCAGTGTGTAGAAACATTTTTAAATGTCATTGTGGAACTTCTGGTTTGGATGTGTAGCTTTTGAGCCATGGAAATCTGTATGAACCCTGGCTTCATTCATTTCACTTCTCTCCCAGACTGGACAGATGAATCAGATTGGTGTTCTGGAGCATCTAAAGTTAGAGAACGTGACATTGTCCCACCAGCTGAGTGAGACTCAACATCGGTCCATCAAGGAGAAGGAACGTATTGCAGTTCAGTTACAGAGCATTGAGGTACGATTCCTTAACTATCTAACATCGCAAGGGTTGTAAATATAGAGGTAACGCTTCCTGTGCGTGGTTTTGATTTTGTTCTTTGTTCCTACCTGTAATGCAGGTTGACATGCTGACCCAGGAAGCTGCTTACAAGCATATCCAGGATGCTAAGACCATGGTGGAAGATGACCTGCAGTACAAACTGGAGCAGTTTGAGGCAGAGCGTGAGCGCCTATTAAAACTGGCCAATGCAGCCAATATTCTTGAAAGGGAACTTGAGCAGGTAGTCTTAGCTAATACTTATACTCTAAAGGTCTAAGAATTCACACTTTTGGTTTATGTTAAAATTCGTATTTTGTTCTGTGCGTTAAGGTGAAGCTGGCCCTTTCCCAGAAGGACGCACAGCTGGAGTCCCTCCAGAAAGAACATCTGGAGCTCATGTGCCAGCTGACCACCACCCAGGAGAGCCTGCACACCAAAGAGCAGTCAATTAACCAGTTAGAGGCTCGTTACCTGGAGCTGGAGGCTCAGCTTGGTGATCTGCAGACAGAGAACAGTGTCAAGGACGACAACATCCAGTACCTCCAGAATGAGAAGATTGTCCTGGAGGTGGCGCTGCAGGCAGCCCGAGCTGACAAGAGCCAACTGGATGAGGGTGCTGAGCGGCTTGGTGAGGACGTGCTGGTGGCTGCAGACATCTTGGATCAGCTCAGACAGGAGATCCAGGTCAAAACCTCTCAGGTATGAACCAGGTGACAAGATAGATGTGTAAAGCACCAAAAAATTACAACACAATGAAGAAAGACAACATACAGGAATAACCAGTCAGAATGTGGTTATTCCTTCAGTGCCAATCCTCATGCTGTAGAGGGTATGAGTAGATGTAATAATTATGAAACAGATACAATTCATAATTATACACCCACTCTTAACTCAAACCATCTGTTTTTGTTTACCCAGTAATAACTTTATTCAGTTCATGTTGACATTTAAGAATGTAACACTGCAGCATACGGTGGAGTTGTGGTGAATTCAGTGAATAATGGTGGATTTTATTATATTATATTTCAGATTGAAACTCTGCAACAGGAAAACAGTTCCCTGAAGAAACAATCTCAGAAATTGAAAGAGCAGTTCCAGCAACAAAAGGTAGGTCACTGTTTATAATGTAATGTATACTGTATGTGTGTGTATATATATAGATAGATAGATAGATAGATAGATAGATATAGATAACGTAAAGTGTATTTACATTTGTAAGACAGCTTGCCATCTGGTTCAGAATACCTTAGTAACTGCTTTGATCAAATAAGATGAGCTGCATGTTTATGGAAACCATTCCAGTCGTTAAATCACTGTTTTTGTCACTACTTCTTTTTTTGGTCACATTTTTTTCTTAATGAAGCTCTGCACTGTGGTCTGGCCATAACTGCTACTCGTGTTTTCGCTGACTGTTCTCGTTAACTATACATATTTTACTTTCAACTAATTTACACAAAGCAGAATACATCTCACTGTATTGGCATCAAGTCTTTCTAAGTAATGCCAGGTTCGAGGTTTCTTTGCTGAAGACGTCGGCTTCATGGCATAGCAACCTTTCATGACCAACCAAAACAGCAAGGAAGGGTGTTTTGTGTACTCCTGCACACAAAATGGTCACACCCCTAATGTATAAATTGCATAAATTTATGAAACGATCCCTAGAGATAGGCTGCTGTGTGAGACATTTTCAACTTCTTTCTGAAAAGTTGCTAAAACAATTTTTATTATATCGACACCCATAAGAGCAGTGATTACATATGGGGCTCAGGTTCCTCTTACTGCGAATGTTAGTGCAGCTCAGAATGCAGCGAGGACTGTAGATATTGTAAACACCTCTCAGTTTGACTCTAGCAGATGCTGCCGTGGGAGGACGTATTGTAAAAGCCAGATGGCTGTCAGCTCATAAGAATACCCAAAAGGCTGGTTGGCATGCCTCAGTGGATTAAGCAGGGGTGGAACTGCACATTTTCATTGACAAGCTGTCATACAGAAGATGGAGGATGACAGACAGAATGACAGAAGTGTCTATTGTATTCATCTCTTCTCCAAGCTGGAGGTTTGAGGAGCCTCTATAGATAGGAAATTACATCAGAACAAGGTCATTGAAGTTGTTTTGTTTTCCCAGGCATTTTAGGCATTTTAGGCATTTTATTTTGGACTCCTATGGTTCCACAGTACATGTGGAAAATTCTCTGAAAGCTACTCTTTAAGAAGTTATAGGTTTAGTTAGATACAAACATGTTTAGCATTGCCACAAAGTGTTTTCCAGTTTAACCCTGATATGTTGCTATGTAATCCACTTTCTTCCTAAACCATGTGGTTGACTTCACAGGTGATGGTGGAAGCATATCGTCGGGATGCTAGCTCCAAAGACCAGCTTATCAATGAGCTCAAGTCCACTAAAAAACGTCTGATGGGGGAGGTGAAGGACCTGAAGCAAGAGCTGTTGGGGATCAAGGGGGAGAAGCAGAAAGCAGAGCTAGAGCAGGCCCGGCTGCAAAAGGAGACGGTGAGGGTCCAGGAGCAGATGAGCGGCCTGGAGGCCCATCTACAGTCCATTCAGAAGGAAAGAGATGAGCTAGAAACCCAAATCCAGGTATTTATACACATTTGTCCACCACATGTCTCATATTTCAGAACTACATTAGTTGAGAAATATCTGCACTTTCTGTACAGTGCAAGTGCCAAAATCTCACCTTGGACTGTATAGATTACACATCATCCATAATGTATAATTCATCACTATTCTCAGAAGTGATGTCAGGGAAAAATGTTTGGTCTTGTCGCTGCACTACTAAGAGTGACTCCTACTAAGGGGTAGGTGCACATGCAGGGTGGGTGGCGTGAGGAAGTGCAGTAAACACAGCTGAAGGTCTTCCACCAGAACTTCGGCAGTAAAGGTTAGATTTATCCAAAAACTGACACGAACGCACAAAACACCCAGAGGAAACTTTTTGTGGCATCAAATTTTCAGTTTTGCTTTCAGGCTGCTAAATTTAGACATGCTGAGCAATCCTCACTGTGAATATTCAGAATGTATTACTGTGTGATGTCCTGAGGGGAAAAAAGTATTATATGTGACACTGTCTGCCAGAATGAGCTTGGTTGATCAACAAATTTGCAGACAGTGTGAAACGAGTATTTTTCCCTCCAGGCTGAAGTAGCTAAGCTTCATGAAGATGCTCTCTCTCCACTGTCAGCCCACGCTGTCCGGTGGATGTAGATGGATGTTGGATTGTGTGGATGCTGCTCTTACATGGGGGCTTTTCATTTTCCTCCCAGACTCTGCAGTTTGATCAGAGCCAGCTCGCAGCCGTGACAGAAGAGAATGAGGGACTGAGGAAACAGGTGGCACAAATGGAGGCTGAAGCCAAAAAGTGAGTCATGTGCTCTATAGAGATTTGGAGTCTTGGATAATTCAGACAGTGATTACTTCAGCCACCATGAATATTTCTCTGTTAGAGTGATAATTACAAAAATAAAACGTTGTCTGCGGATGAGTCAGTAGGAAGATGTCCAGTAATGCAAACCGGCAGAAATGGACGCTGCCACGTTTTCTCCATTTATGGTAAATGGTGGGTCTAATAAGTACATTATATTAGTGCACATTTTCTGTTCATTCTTCTTTAAAAAAAGAAAAAATCTGTTCTATTCTATTCTACTTTTGTCTCTTGCAATTGGTCGAATGATAATGATGACGTAGATCTGTAGAGAACGCAGATTTTGTGATCATTCACCAGACTAGATCAAACTGGCAGGAATTCACAAGTCATTATGCAAATAATTCTACTTTAAATGAGCCTGGTTAACTGCCAAAAAATATTAATTATGGTTTTGGGTGTTGACATCCATCTTTTTCCACTACTATTCTCCACTGGAGTCACAGAGGCAGCATGCCAAATACCTGTCCATGTTCTCAAGCTCTTCCTGGGCATTCCAAAACATTCCCAGGCCAGTGTATTCTCAGTCTGCCTTTTGGTCACCTATCAGCTACATATGGCAGGCAGTTCTCCCTTGGGATGCGTCCAGGAAGCATCCTGATTAGATACCTGAACCACTTGGAGGTGCAGATCCTCATCCCAGCTGATTCAGACTCTCTGAACCATGCAAATGGTAAATGGACTGCATTTCTTTAGCGCTTTTATCCAAAGCGCTGTACAATGTTTGCCTCACATTCACCCATTCATATACACATTCACACACCGACATCCCAGGTAACCATGCAAGGCACACTTGCTTGTCAGGAGCAATTTGGGGTCAGGGTCTTGCTCTGGGACCTTTGACATGGTGTAGCCGGCGATTTTTCGGTCACTAGGTGATTGCCCTACCACCTAAGGCACACAGCCCATATGTTCTCTCTCTTATCTTCTCTCACACTTCGGTGATTCACACAGGGCCATCTCCGAGCAGAAAGTGCGAATGAAGCGGCTAGGGACAGATTTGACCAGTGCACAGAAGGAGATGAAAGCCAAGCACAAGGCCTATGAGAACGCAGTGGGCATCCTGAGCAGGAGGCTCCAGGAGACCCTCACTGACAAGGAGGCGGCAGAAGCAGAGTTGGTCAAACTCAAGGCCCAGCTTTCAGACGGAGGAAACAGCCTGGCTTTACAGGTAAAAAAACACTTCTGTGACAGGTCACTGCCTCTGTTAAAATGTTAGTGATGTGATTATGTTTTGGTTTTCTACTCATGTGATATCAATATCAGAAGTAAACATGGAACAGCTGGACAAGCATTCCATCCTCACAGAGTCGTGACCAAATGTTTGGGCTCGAATGTGAGAAATGACCATTGGCAGGTTTACCCTGACATCTACTGAGAGCATTCAGCCAAACTTGAATCATATCAACATTAGCTGAAGTGTTGATAACAGAGACCCGTGAACTATAGGCTGTTGGCTCACTATGTCATCCATCTTTCTAAATAAATAACTATTTCCTCAGTCTTTTCCACCAACTCCACTGCTGCACATCTCCCTTTGCTAGAGGTCTTAAAATATTTGATGCGGTTTGTCACGTAGGTCATCTTGTACAGCTGTAATATCTTTTTCTCTGATTGCGTTCCAGAAGAGCTCCCTTATGCTTTTACAAACACTGTAACACGGCAAACACTGGATGTTATGTCTGAAGTAACCTCTAAAGCCACAAAATCTTTTCCGTTACACTTAACAAATTATTGCCAGAAATATGTATCCACAAAAGAATCTTTAGTCAAGTCAAATGAATAACCAGATGTTTTGTTGTTGAAGCATTTTACAGCCTTTTATTTGATGCACAGTGTAATGGCTCACAGCCCAACTCCTGAAAGTAGGATGTGCATGTGATGATCTGCTTTTGTTTCTCCTCCCTGTATCAATATTTAGAAGTCCTGCGGCAGTAGGCCTTATATTCATGTTGCATGCACCACTCACTCGAGAGCCTGCTGCTGTCCAGTAAATGGGTGGATCATATCAAGGAAAAGTAGAGGCTGAATTATATTTTCTGGAGCCCTCATTTGCCTTGCCTGCTGTTTGCACAGACTGTGCAGATATCCAGCCAGCATTTTGTGTCCCTGTCCCACTGCACACGCACAGACTGTTGGAAGGGATGAAAGTGTACGCAGGCAGAAAGTGAAGCAGCGATACACTCCTGGCTGCTCTCTGGCAGCATTAAACACCGGGACGCATTTTGTTCCCTCCGGCTGCTTTGGTTTCCTCCCTCAGTCCAAACACATGCAGGTTTGGTGAACTAGAACTGTAAATTGCCCATAGGTGTGAATGAGAGTGTGAAACAGTCTATCAGTCTATCACAATGTAATCACACACAGACAGACATGTACGTATCAGCTATTCGCATCTGCTGCTGCTGCCCACATCTGAGCTCTTGCGTATGTATAATCCATACTGAATTTTGGGGAAATCATTTATTTTATTGTAACAGTGATGTTCCGTGATGTCACCGTACCTCCGCCAAGAACGTCATGTTTGTGTGTGTGTTGTTGTTGGATTCTTGGTCCATTTATGGAGAGGTGGGTCGTGGCCGAAGTAACGTTAGGGTAGAGTTTGAGGCCGAGTGGTATACATGAATAATGATTGTTTGTGTCCTTTACAGTTGGATTGTTTGTCCTGTGTGAACTCTTAAGTTGCTGCTATATGATAGCAGAGACTGAAGATGGTACCGAAATCCTTCAAACCAAAACACTGGTGGTTCTGGATCTGGATTGTTACAACTGGGTCGCTACAATGTGTTGATCATAAAGTCCTGCTCAGATACGACCTATATTTCCGATATTTAGGATTTATATGTTGCTTTTTCTGTGGAAGAATGCTGTGGAGAAGAAAGTTGAATGATTGATAGGACAGTTTTTCTTGTGGCCCGTTTTGTAGGTGTCATTCAGGCTGTGTCGTGAAATGGACTAATGTGATGATTGTCAGAATTAAAAATTCCTGTAGTCTTTGTACTGGTTCTATCGGTTAAATGACTGAAATATACAAATATACTTGTCTGTCCCACAGGCCAAGCTGGAGACTCTTCAGGCGGAGCTGCAGACTGTGAGCCATAGTAAGACGATGCTTGAGAAGGAGCTGCAGGAGGTGATCACCCTCACCTCCACAGAGCTGGAGGATTACCAGGAGAAGGTTATGGAGCTGGAAGACGAGGTAAACAATAGCCACATTTCCCTCCACTTCTTAGGCTATTTTCCTTGGTAACAAGATGAATATGGATGAAAAAAATCCGTAATCTGTTTTATCGGATCTCATTAAAAGGTCCACCAGGTTGCCATCAGTACAGTTGCTTCAACAGCAGAAAAATTAAGGGTCATCGTGTTTTGTTTGGGTTTATCGGCAAAAAAAGCAACATTTGACATTCGAGAAATGTATGTATATTGCAAACTGTAGACCTTAACCTTCTCCAATGTTCACATATTCTACGGCCAAACGTACATGTAAACTGTATTAGGTGACCAGATGTGATCCATTTTTTTTCAAATAATTGAAACTTTGTCTTTATTTTCTCCATGGAGTCACTACTCATTGTTTAAGCATTTATGGATATGCCTTTTTTAAGGATAAGCTTATTGTTGCTGTTAAACGTTTCTCTCCTAAAATGCTGCGGCATTCCATTGTTGGTTTTTGTATAATTATACCTCTGTGTCATCCTGTTTTGCTGTGAAAACACGTGAAGTGTTTCACAGACTGTCAAATGACGCTCTTTTTACGCTCTTTTTACCATAATTGCAGTATTTAAATTGTTCTTCTAAATAAGTTTTCACAACTTGTGTGATGACGTTGCATTTGTCTGCTGAAGTTAAACAGAAAAACTTTTTGTTGACATTTATATAACTGATTATTTCCCTTTTACATCATCTAGATGGACACATTTTTGACGTGCTAAAATATGTTTATATGATATGGATGGAATGGCCATTTTCAGTGTTTTTCCCCCCAAGTTCAATGTATTTTATGTTGTGTTTTATTTAAGTGTCTTTATTTCTGAGAAATTGTCATCTTGTATTATCTAATTTTGTCTTGCTGTCACAAACCTCCTTCTAACAGTATATTTGCACTGTTGTTATCACTCCACTCATCTACATTATTTTTGATTGTCAGCTTCAAGAGGCAAGATGCTTCAAGAAGCGCATCCGTAAATTAGAAGATGCCAACAAGAAGTTAGCGCTTGAGCTGGAACATGAAAAAGGAAAATTGGCTGGATTGGCGCAGTCCCACAATACGCTGCGAGAGCACTCCAACATTTTGGAGTCGGCCTTAGCTAAGAGAGAAGCAGACCTTGTTCAACTTAACTTACAGGTGAAAATATTTCAGAATCTAACCTAAGTCAACATAATGTAGACTTTTTACAGAGAGATGTCATTTTCTTGTTCTTTGTTGTGCTCAGGTTCAAGCTGTCCTGAAGCGTAAAGAGGAGGAGGACCAGCAGATGAAGCAGGTTGTACAAAGTCTACAGCTTGCCTTGGAAAAAGAGAAGGTCAAAGTAAAGGACCTGAAAGAACAGGTGGGTGAACAAGTCTGCACACAAAAAAGAAAAAAAGAAACCGCCTCGTTCACAAGAAGACAAGATAAGACTCTCTCTCGTGATAAGACTTCACAATCCATGGTTAATTTCCTCATGTTTAGATTTTTTTCCCTGTTTAGGTGGTTTTCCCGCACACCGCTGACTTAGAGCATGCACATGTATATATTTATGCTCATTTGTGAGTCTTCCCATTAAGCACGATCCGTTGGGAGGTGTCTCACTTGAATTATTATGATATATATATATATATTGAATAAATGATTCATAATCACATAATATTGGTTTGTTATGCAGAGTAATCAGACATCAATGAGTTGCATAAATGTGTGTACTTGACATTGGAAAAAATGGATTTAATGCCTCAATCACCTTATAACCAAAATGGCATGTAAACGTATTGAGTGTAATGATGTGCTGTGTCCTTTTAGGTGGCAGCAGCAAAAGCAGAAGCAGCCCACAACAAACGACATTACAGGGCAGCCATGCTGGAGCTGTCAGAGATCAAGAAGGACCTACAGGCCAAAGAGGACCTGGTCAAAGTCCTGCAGAGTGAAGCCCAAAAACTGCAGTATGTGCACACCTGCTGGAGTCCAAGCCACTCTCCATCTACAGCAACATGTTACCTTTCATATGACATTGATCCTCCATGTCTGCAGGGCTCAGGAAGAGCAGAACTCTCAGGACGTAGCCAGGTTTCAGGAGGAGCTGGCTGAGGCTCACTTTCAGCTCCAGGTCCTCCAGAAACAACTGGACAAGGAACTGGACAAGCAGCCCCTCACAAACCAAGAGGTAAGGACTGAAAGATTGGGCTGACAACCAACCACAACATTTTGAATATGCACCTCTGTGACCCTACTGTACAATATTTCTACCTGAACTACTGTATTCTGGGACGTGTGGAAATTAATGAAACAAATGAAAAAATGCATCAACAAAGTACCAGGAAGGGCTGGGAAGTTGGCTGGTTTGTCTGGATTCTGATTGGCTGTCCAGAATTATGATTAGGGCCATGCAGCACGGAGACGTCCTCTATATTCAAGCATTATGGACGTAGTGTCAGGCTGAGGACACAGGTCACACACACAAACTCTCATCTTTACCTCAGAGTAACGGGGAGCGTTTTACAGCTCATGATATATTTTTACTTTGTGTGATATAAATTCATCCTTTAATAAAATCACTCTGTATTTTTTATATATTTGTATCCTTTGTTATTGTAAATTATTTCTATTTTTGTGTGTATATGTACCGGCGTATAATAATCGAAGATGATGATGCAAGTGGGAGCGCCACAGTTTCCACCTTGTTTTGTATGGAATAAATTGACCTTTGAACCTAAATATCTGCTCTCCCAGGTTGAGGACCTGAGGTGGGAGGTGGAGCAGAAGCAGCGGGAGATTGAGGCTCAGAAACAACAGCTAGAGATGATGGAGCAGTGCCACCAAAGGGAGCTGGACAACCTACACACAGCTCTGCAGGTAAATATATGCATGCCTACGACTTACCAGTAGTTTACCATGTGGATACGAGTGCAATGTTGTTGACCAAGTCATGCTCATATGTAACATTCATGTCACCAAATGTGATGAAGACACAAATATGTGTAGATGGCCACAAAGGGCAAAGTGAGACATGTGGACTGAGATCCATAGCTGTTGAGGATCCATTCAAACTGTTGGTATGTCACTGAATCAGCACCGTCTTGAATGGATGACGGTGGGAGCTGCAGATTTGGAGCCCTGCTAGGACCCAGACATGACTGAGAAATATAGATCCTATCTGAAAAGGTCTTTATGAACAACACATCCAGATCAGAGGGATCCACATCCAAGGCTAGCGTGTGTTTGAAGGTTGACCGTCACCTTTCTCTGCTGCCATCTAGTGATAACCTAGAGTTAACATTGGACAAACAGTCTGAATGGTTGTGGAGGGCCTAAAAAAGTGTAATAAAATGAAATAGCTTGTGTAGCCTCAAAGCTACGATCTTTATTTGCCTCATGATCTTTTTTTTAAAAAAAAGTGTTCCTTGGCTCACAACCCCTCTGTACAAAATTTCAACTCTGATTTTTCTGTCTCAGACCATCAAGCTGGAGCTGGAGTCTGTGCTGGAGGAGCTGAGCGGCTCGAGGAAAGACAAATTTGTGCTGCAGGCCAAAGTAGGTGAGCTGAGAAACAGCATGAAGACAGTCCTGCTGCAGAACCAGCAACTCAAGCAGGATCTCAAACAGAGCCGTCTGAGGAAGGCAAGGCCCCTTTATGTCCTTCTGCTCGTTAGTAAGGTCAGTTCTGAAGGTTTTATCTGAATAACAGACCATCCTTTTGTTGGGGCAGCAGCGTGTGGAGGGGAACCCATCCAACCCAGTGACGCCAGTTAAGATCCCAGACTGCCCAGTGCCTGCCTCCCTGCTGGATGAGCTGCTAAAACCATCAGCTTCTGTCAGTAAGGAGCCCCTCAACAACCTGCACAACTGTCTGAGGCAACTGAAGTAAGATAATAACAGAACAATCTACACAATAATAAAAGAATACAATACAAAAAGTAACACTTTTAAATCAGACCTGGGTCAAATATGAGTGTAGGAGTGATTTAAAAGTTGATACTGACATGGCAAAATTAATCCAGATCCTTAGAGCCTTGGTATCTCAGCCACCCATAATCTGGACTGTCAGACAGTCTTGATGCTTAATCTGGACTCCTCCGTCAGTTTTGATCTTTAGCGGGGACTCTGGGCAGGTTAACGTGAGGCCAATGTATGGAAGTTAAACAAATTCTTAGTTGATCTTAAAAGCTTGCAGATGAAATTTTATGAATTTAGCTGCGACTATTTTTCAGTTTTCCAAATGTCAAGATACGAGTAGAATCTTCTGTGACTTTTTTTGCTTGTTTTCCTCAGGGAGGAGATGGACAGCCTCCAGAGGCAGATGGAGGAACACACAGTATCGGTACATGAGTCGATGAGCTCATGGACAAACACAGAGGAGGGGTTGACTTCAGCCGCACTCCAAAACAACATCCCCGACTCCTCGTCGCCATTAAACCAGGTGGTGGAAAACAGCCACCGTGCAGAAGAGGAGACATCTTAACACAAGAACTTTTCTCAGGCACAGAGGGAGAGTGGAGTTTTATCCACCATGGCACTTTAGCCCTCTTAACGCGGTGTTTCCTTTTCGATTGCTTTCTAACGATTGCTGCCAACATTTGGCATTCATCCTTCAGCACGGAATAATACTTTATACACCATAGCTTTATTCTTTGCTCTTTATTGGTCCTTATTTTTATGATGCTATTATTTATTTATTCATACTTCATGAAGTTTCAGGTTCTTGCCTGATAGCTGCTCCATGAGAATCCCCTTGTTCAGCTTGTTGTTGTCTACCAGGCCCCCAGCTTGGTAGTACGTTCTGACCGAGTCGGTGGCTGAGAAGCCGGCTGAGGCGTTGAGTTCTTGTCGCTGCACCAGTGACTCCCTCTGGTCGTTCAGTATGCCTGCATGGAGGAGGGCAGGACCGGGGGCAGCAGCGTGAGTCTCCTAAGGTTTACTCTCTCCCCAAAAGGCCTCAGTCTGTGGGCGATGACGTCACCCATCGTGCAACATTAATTTTTCCCACCTGTATTTCAACAGGAAGCATGTGATGGGTCAGTCGGTATTGCGTTACTTGAATAGTTTGTTCAAAAAGGCAAATGGAGTCCCTACAGGGCAGCTGTAGGATTATTGTAATTACTCCATTATGGTGTACATGGTAACATAATGATGAGCTCCTCGCACGTTATGTCATTAAAGAAATCACAGCATCTTATGATTTGGTAATCACATGTGGCCAAATTGCGACTTATTTTGATAATTCAAATTCTATCAGTTGTTCAGCCTTATATTGTGAACACTGAAATGAAGTACATCTGTGAATATGGCTGTATTGTAGTAAATTCAGTGTACACCACCCTAACCTTAATCCTTCAAACTTCCAGTATCCAGGATATATTCACTTCTTGTTTGTACGTGATGTGGTTCTTTCGTCGTCTTCTGTATTGGCTACAGATTTCTGGACTGCCTGTTGTCTTGTTGTAATATAGGTGGGGGAAAATAAATAATGCATGTCTGCATCTCCCCGTATCAGACAGTGGGGGGCCAAGAAATTGCATGGACTGCAAGAAATGGAAGACTGGGTATTCAAATTTGTGTGAAAATGTTGAAAAACGAAAGAAGGCCAGTTTTCCCTGATAAGTAAGTTGGTTTTCTTTGAATTATCATTGTGGTAAGAATACCAACACTCCAGTGGCGTTGATGCTGCTAAAAATGGCTATCTTTTGGTAACACTGCTACCATACCGGCCACGAACTGTTCTTCCGTTTCCTCGTGCCTGTATGCTGACCTACTCGGATATCCACACGGACACCAAGCAGTTATTGATGAAGCAACAACAGTCCTCATCGACTTTCAGAATTCAGCAAAGTTTTTTGCAGTTAGTTTTTCACGTTGCCTCGATAAATTGTAGTGTTAACATTTCTTACGTTTGCTGTAACCAAATCACTTTTGCTGCTCGAGTGATCATCCTTAGTTTAGTGGTGAATTTTTCCTCTTAACATCCTTTGACATCTACGACTGTTGGAAGTCTCAAGAGTCATGGTTGTTTTTGGACCTGCTCAAACAGGTTGTACTGGGGGAGGGGCAAATGTACCCTCAGTCGTGTAGCTGTGAAAATACTAACTTATAATCTTGAGTTTTGCATTTGTTCATCTCACAGCTCACATCTAGTGGTACTAGAGGGTAACAACAGCAGGTTGGTGAACAGCCACTCCCATAATTGAGAGACAAATGGAACAGTGAGGACATGTCACGGAAGGACATTCCCAAACAAATCAAGGCGATAACTATGGGAGTGCTCATCCTTAATCTGCGGTGCTGTTGTGGTGTTAGCAGAAAAATTAAGAGTTAACAAACAACTAAAGAGAAAAAAAACCATCCTAAGGTGGAAACTAAACAGGAAGTGGGAGATGCTGGAAGGGGAGTCAATTTGCGGGGGAATCAGACTGCACCTAGTGGGCAACGGTGTCTTTGTGTTCTGGTCTTGATGTCCTCTTCTTCATCCTCAATTATTTCCCGTTGTTTTCTGTCGTTGTCTTTTTCTGTTTGTTTGTCCAAAGTGGCCCCCCTAACACTTCCTCCATGTTGTTCTGTGACACAGGTCTGCATGTGTTATTTTCCCAGGAATGTCAGGTCAGACACCACATATGGAAAATCAGCCGAATGGCCAAAAGACAACAAAAATGCTGTGGAAAATTGGTCTTCAACTTAGACTTCTTTCAAAAAAACAAAACAAGTCAAGTAAGGATAATCGCCTCAAACTCACAATAATCTCTCTGTTGTGCTTTGTCAGCTGTGGGCTGCAGTAAGTAAGCCTTAAGCGGTCTTAAATACACTGTAAACGACTCATGGTTGGAGTGAACTTTTGTGCTCAAGTGGTGCGTGAGATGTTGAGTGTTGTGTGCAAACCCTTACTGAAAGATTATTGGAAACATACTCGGGGCACATAAGATAACATTACACACTAGATTATCAAAATCTTTAGACTTTACTGCAACAACAACGGAGTTGTAAGATAAAGCAAAAAATGTTACTACGAACAGCCGCCTGCTCGTTTTCTGTGGTTACATTTGATACATATTTACAAAATGCTTTACTGTCCATAAATCAGACGTTGATGTTTTATGCTTGATTGATGGTTATGGGGGAATTTAATTACTTTCAGAGGTTAATATATAAACAACTTCCTTTTGTATGATTATAAAGCTTTTATTAGTGTAAAGAAGATGAAGTACATACTGTAATATGATCCAACGCATCTCTTAAATCAAAGCAGTGTATTATTCTGGTATTATTCTGGTATTACGGGACTTAAGTTATATCTGTGGAGCAGTTGGCACAGAGCTCAATTGAGTATTAATGCTGCCGCATTTCCAAAGGGGAAGAACATAAATTGAGGAACTTGTTGGCCCAAGACCATTCATAACTTATATATTGATATACATCAGTCTGAGGTACCAGTCTCTCTCTTCCAGACCTACTTTTCACTTGAGGTAGTGTACAATAACATTTGCTGAGTTCTCTTGCTGTATTTGCTGTTAACGTCGTTCATTCTGCTACGGTTGTCATCATTCCTGTGTTTTAACATTTCTGTTGGGATTATGTCGTGTTTATCATAAAATTGCACTATTGGTCAGAATCCTTGCAGCTTGTATTCTTTCGGTGTGTGAGGTCTCCAAACAGTTTAACTTTTTTGATCCTGACATTCTATTTTTTAGATTTTTGGTTGTAATTGTTAAATGTTTACTTTATTTAATCATTCAGATTTTTACCAATAAACTTGTATCAATTTAGACTATAATTACAAAGGTAAACTTACCTGGTGGGTGAAAATGTTTCCACCCATGGTGCTAGGAATGCTTTTGAATAATGCCAACAGCACATAAATGATACACAGGTCAGTTTCATTGACATCAAATTGGGATAAGAAGGATGCCTGTTATTTGCCTGTTTGCTAACCTGATGGTTCTCAGTCTAGGTGAGTTGGAATCCTTAAATTGCCCACAGTTGTGAACGTGAGTCTGATTAAGTTGCCTATCTCTGTGTGTTAGCTTAGCAATAGAATCATGATGTGGCCTGACCTGGTGCACCCTGATTCTCACCCAATGGGACAGGCTCCAGCCCCCTATGAACAGGATAAACAATTATAGAAAATCGGTGGGTTGAGGTTTTGTAGACTGAATTTACAACTGTGCACAATTTGCCTACGGAAGTTAGAAAGAACAAGATCATTTTGTTGTCAAATGCAGGCCAGAAATGTGCCTTGAGACTCCCAGGTTGCATAAATCTTTGGCCTACAGACCCTGACACTGTGTATGGCCCAGTCCCCAATCTTTATTTACATCCAGTTACAGCCTAAGGAATTGTATACATTTTACACAGGCATATAAGCAGTGCATATGAATACATTTTTAATCAGATGTAAAACAATCAAAAAATATCTTGAAGACTTTCTTTTTCTCCAGGGTTAGAAAGATTTTTTATTTAATTCCATGATTTAACTCGGAATTCCATGACTACATGAAATGAAAGCTGAAGAATTTGGAAAATTATCTAATTGTGACTCTTCACACAAACGTTGACTGCGATTCAACATAAGATTCTGTCAACATATAAACCAAGCTCTGTGTGTGCGTGACACGCACGCGAGAGAGAAATTAATCGCGTAAAACGATTAATCCTCCAGCCCGAACATGAAACTTGTTCTGTCATTTCCCCACTTGTCAATCATAAATGTGTTCAGGCACAGCGTTGGACAGACCGTGGGTCCTCGCTGTGTGCATTTTGAAACGGTCGCGGTGAGAGCAGCTAGCAGGAGCCTGGTGAGAGGAGGAAGAGGTGAGTGTGGTGACATTTAGATTACAACGTTTAACAGCTGACATTCAGCCCCAGTGGTTTGTCCGGTCATTTTCAGTGGTTTCCATAGCTTCAAAAGTCGCTCTCTTTGCGTCATTACTGTGTGCTAAGCGGCATTTTAAGTAATTAGCTTTAGCGTTAGATGGCTAACGTTAGCTTCCTGTTTTCCTTTCCGCCCAACACGTCATCAGGGTGATATGTTGTCATCAAACCAGCTGGGTGTTATGGATATTTGGGAATTATTTAATCCTGCCTGAAACATCACAGCTGGTGTATTCTGGAAGTCCTTTTTTATCCCACGTTAGTTGGGTTGGGTGTAGGTTTAGAAGGCGGTGTCACCTTGTATCTACGCTCTGCCCACAGCTTTTGGCCATAGATAAGGGTTGAAACCAAGATTGACTTTCTGGAGATATTGAAGCCGGATACATCAGATTTTTTTTGTTTTGTTCTGTTTTGCTGCCTAAATGTGTTCCATTCTGACTAGTGATTGCGCAGCTTTTTATTTTGCACAGTGTTTCCTAAAAGTTTACCGTCCAAACAAAAACAGTAACAACGCTTACACTCCTGCACAGTTGCTCCGATTTTCTGCCTGTTAGCGTTTTCTTGGACCTGCGTTCAGAACTACGGGAAAGTACGGAAATATAAACGTCGTCCACGGAAATACCGATGGATGGATGGATGGATGGATGGTTGATTTGTTAAGCCTTAAACACAGCTAAATGAAAAGGTAATCCGATCCAACATCAGATCAGTCGTTCGTGGTTTGGATGTTTACATCACGCCTTTTGGCAATAGTAACCATTTATAAGTGAGTATATACATCGTGTCGAAAAAGCAAGGCAATCTTATAGTTTTATTGAGAAGTAATAACTAAAATCTATTATCGTAACCAATATTCAGTGTGAGTAGAGGTCTGTATTGGACCTAATTTTTTCACAGTACACTAATGCAAAGCTTGTCAGGCAACAATTAAAGGCAACAGATGATGGGCAGAGACTGATTATCTAGAATGCTGTATTGTCACACAGCCATGAAATCATTGAGGTAACTTGCTACAAGTCATACATCATACACTTGTGTTATCATCGTGAAATGTGTTGCAACACACTAACTACCAGGGTGAAATGACCCTACGTGACCACCCATCAACTGTAGAGATCAGTGCAGTGGCAGTTTGGTGACAAGGAAAAGCAAAATGCAGCTTCTGTGCTTGAAATCAGTGCAAACAATTCTCTGGCAGCAAGATGTTGTTTCATCACAAACAACCCTATGGTAGTTACATTTTGTATTGTGTCATGTGTGAGCCTTGGGGTGGAGATCCAGACTTCATCTTCCCTAAAAGTATTTTTATTACAAATGTGTTGGATGTTATTAAGCCGTCCCTTTCTAGCTGTACCGAATTTCCAAATTTATTTACAAGTTTCAAAGGGGTTAACAAGAGAAACCTGATCAATTGGGTGACGACTTTTTGGAGTAAAGTGGTATTGGTGGCTTTTTTGTCCTGTGAAAGTTTAGAAGGCAGTGGACCTTCATTTATTACCATTTATTTACGATCTGCCCACAGCTTTTGGCCATAGATAAGGGTTGAAACGAAGATTGATTTTCTGGAGATATCGAAGGCGGATACATCAGATTTTGTTTGTTTTGTTCTGTTTTGCTGCCTAAATGTGTTCCGTTCTGACTTGTGATTGCGCAGCTTTTTATTTTGCTCAGTGTTTCATAAAAGTTTACCGTCCAAACAAAAACAATAAAAACGCTTACACTCCCGCCCAGCAACAATGAGGCAGGAAGGGAACAGGTTTTCGTCATTTCACGCACTGGTTCGTCAAGGTCCACTGCAAATTTGCCGACCCACGTAAGGTTCGAAGCTCAGTCGTCCTCGAGTTCCGCAGCACAAGAGCAACTATATATACAAATGTCCTCTGGATTACTGCATATAAATTACACAAAATCCCTTTCAACTCCAAAAAATGCACCGAAAGCCGACAATAAACGGACAAACATTTTTATTACTTGGCCCCACGTGCTTGTTTTGGTCAAATCCAGGGTCATGTGACGGGATCACGTGACAACCATACGTCAGCGTTCTCTAATCCCTCCTGAAAGCCCAATTGCTAATGTATCCACTCTGGAGAGCGTTTCCGGAAAGCTCCCTTACTCGTAAATGAAAACGCCTCATTAGTGTGGATGGCAAGGCAAAAAGGAGAAAAAAAGATGAGTCCTGAGAGTCCTTTACTCGGCATCGTCTGCACGTAGTCTACGACCCCTAAACTGGTACCGGTAGCTCGTTTTCCCCCAGTCCATGAATGCAGCAGTTGCCCTCCCTTGACAGTGCGCATGCGCAGGAGGTGTTGTAAACAATGAGACTGTTCCAGACCTTCTCCAGCTTTGTGTCTCAGCCACAGTTTATCTGTGATAAACTACCAAACGTTCCCCACGGCTCTGCGTGAATCAACGCGTCATGTTCGTCGGTAAGTACCGGGTGGTGTTTGTGACTGGATGTCATCACCGTTACTGTCAATATTTTGTTGCCATCATTGTCGTATCAAATGTGTTACGTCGAGCGGCACGCTTTGGGCGTGACAGCGTGCGGCCGGAACGCCTTGGATGTCCACACATAACATTTATTAGTCATTTACGTTAGAGACGATCGGGATTTGGATTTTTTATGACACGCTGCGCTCTGTAGCCGGTACAAGATTTTCATACGAGCGGTTTGCTCAGTGCTAGCCGTGCCCGACCAGCTAGTTAGCTAGCGGCGGCTAACATCAGTACCGAATGTTGTGTCAGATAAAGTGAGGGAGCTTTGATGGGTCTGTAGAGCTGAACTGATTGATGTTTATGTTGATTAAAATACATATCCGTGAACGGAGATGAGAAAGACCACAAGATGTCGTGTTGCGAAAACAACATCAGAACTGCAGAAATATGATCCGGAAGTCCAGAGAGGACGTGCAGTATCATTATTATGTTGCTTCCCAGTACAGCTGCACCACGTGGAGGACATTTGCGATGTGCTATAACTTGTTGGATGATGCAATAATGATAAGTAATGCTAGAATGTTATATTGTACTCTATATTCTACTCATCATTATTTTTGTTATTGGTGGTGTTTTGTTGTTTTCGGCTACTGGATGACTTGAATTTCCTTTGGGATTAATAAAGTGTCTATGTATGTATCTATCATTCTATCTACAAATCTGAGGTTGAGGTATAAAATATCAAAGCAAAGTTTCCATCTGTGCATGCTGTAATAAAAAAGGGATCTGTGTTCAAATCCAGCTAGGCCTTTTAGTGCGGAGTTTGCATGTCACCATGTCTGTGCGGCTTTCTTCTGGGTACTCTGGTTTCCTTTCACCTCCAATCGAATGCACCTCCTATGAATTTGTTACTTGTAACATATGGACTTTATGTATAAAATGTATGCACTCCTCAAGGCCAGTAGGTGGTGGTAATGCACCAGTAAGCTGATTTGCCAACCTGGCTTCAGAACTGAAGCCGGTTACCCCAACTATGAGCTCCCAAAACGTACAGCATTTGACTGGCACAAAAGTCCACGACCATCACATGTTCACAAGAGCTTGCTTTCAATGTCATGTTTGTTGCACTGTAGGTAGTTGAAGCATGGAGGCGATTCTGAGCAGGCTGAAAGGGCTGACCGCCGACGACCTACGCGAGGAGTTTGCCCGAGCGGGTGTCAAGTGCGGCCCCATAACCGCAACCACCCGCGCCACCTTTGAGAGGAAACTGGCTCGAGTCCTCGCTGGGCCAGAGAGCAGCTCCGCCTCGGAAGATTTGGAAGCCAAACCTGCATCATGCACCGCCGCAACAGTCGTCGCCGCTATCGGCAGCAACAGCGGCCCCACCGAGGCTGCCAGTGAGGACGGTGACTTTGGCTACGGTGTGGGTCTTAACCCTCCAGAGGAGGAAGAGATCTCTGTAAAGACGACCTCAAACTGCTCAGCTGAGGGCAGTAACTCCAAAACAGAAACTCCTTCAAAAGCCACACAAGTGTCCCATACCTTTTACGGAGTGTGTCCACAGTGGGAGGATGTCCTGACCAGAAACGGTAATAGAGACTCTGCTCATCATTTTGGATTGTTCACTTTTACATGTACACACAAAACTAGTCAATAACCTGCTTAAGGCATAAAGTGATTATTGTAAAACACGTGTGTGTTTGTTCAGTAACCTGAATTCGACCTAGCTGAAAGGATCTGACACTTGTACTGTGTGAAAAGGAGTTTGTTCATGATAATGTCTTTATTGGCCACTTTCTGTACTGTTAAAGTGCGTGGTGTCTATATTCTTTGGCTTGCCTGCTTCTTATAATGTAAAATGTAAAATTTCTAGCACTTTAATTCATCTGCAGACCTCCACCTTGGATCCTCTCCTTTCCGTGGGGAGTTTCCATGTTCTCCCTGTATCTGTGTTAGTTTCCTCTGGGTGCTCTGGTTTCCCCCACCCACTAAAACATGTACGTTAGCTTTATCACTCCTGCCATTGTTTCTGATCAAGGCACTAGGTGGAAGGTCTGGATTTGGTCCCCAGGTGGGGTGTGCGTGCGTGCTGCCCTCTGCTCCTCATTGAGGATGGGGAAGAATGCAGAGAATTAATTTCCCTATGGGGATCAATAAAATTTGTCATGCAGCTGTAGTGTTTTAGCTGTGGCAGGAGCACTGGCTGACCTCTGAAATAGATTTAAGTTAATTTAGTAGCAACTATAAGAGCAGTGGCAAGCCCTACTCTGCAGGCAAAAAAAAACTAAACTAAATCTGTATCACTGAATGAAGAATCATCTGTGAAAAAGTTTTGATTGTGCACTTATTTTGAGCAGAGAGACCACATGTGTATGTGGACAAGAAAGAGGCTCTTCAGGTTGTAAAGATGATGAAGGGCGCCCGCTTTAAAGCCTTTTCCAACCGTGAGGATGCTGAAAAATTTGCCAAGGGGATCTGTGACTACTTCCCATCTCCTAACAAATCCACACTGTGTGTGTCTCCTGTCAAACCAGGTTTTGTAGATTCTAAAGGTGAGAAGAGAACCTGCAATCGGTGTCCATTTGATTATACATAGGACCTTAAAAAAACCCACTTATTGTTTCCAAAATTGAATGAATTAAAAGGTGTGCATAATAAATAGCATGATATCCTGTTCACTCTAGACAACATGGAGGTGGACACCATCAACCGCGAGCGGGCCAACAGCTTTAAGAGCCCACGCACGCAGGACCTAACAGCCAAGCTGAGGAAAGCTGTGGAGAAAGGTGACATGGTGGCATTCAGCGAGCTCATCTGGAGCAACCCGCGCTATCTCATTGGTTCAGGCGATAATCCCACTGTAGTACAGGTGAGGACATGGAGCTCATTGATGTAAGTGAAGTTTTTTTCTCCAGATTTCTCGCAAGATATGAAAAGAAGGAATGGCTACAGTTATCTCTCAAGCACAGAAGACAGAGAATTACCGTTAACAACCCCTCCCCTCAAAGGCCAAACTGGTTTCTAACATTCATGATTAATCGTGTTGTGATTACAAAGACACAGACCCCCGCCCCCCGGCCTCATGCTGTCCCCCCTCAACCC
>OMNV01024917.1:43868-58550 GCA_900303265.1 Brotula barbata
GTTTTCACTCCTGCCACCAGTGTGGGGGCATTTGGAAAACAACTTTACCTGAAGACCTGTTCGTACTGTTGCTTTAAAGCCCCTTCTCACTGTGCTTTGATGGGCCATCATGCCTGAACCCCCTTGACATGTTAAACAATTTAATCTTGAGTTTGGAGTGTAATCACAAACTTAGGTGGTTTTTAAGAGGAAACTTTACTTTAGAACAGTAGGATCACAAGCTACTTACTACTTTTAAATGTTATCCCATCTGTGACTTTTTGGCTGAATGACCTACAGAATGCTTCTGTTCATGATGGCTCTCCTTGAGAGAAATAAAAGCTGACATGAGATTTGGATGCTGTATATTTTGATACTTGTTGCAGTGGTAAAGTCAGGGCTGTGGAAACTCGTCTATTTATAGAAATGTGTTGCCTAGATCAGACTGCAGTCATTTGTTTATGTGAACATATTTCCACATCAGCGCCAACCTTTGAGCTGAAGCTCTTGTCCACCTCTATGTCGATTAAGTTGAAACCAAACGATGAGTTCATTTTAAAAAGAGCTCATCAGTGTAATGTACATTTACCAGCATTGAATGTCTAAAAGACAGTTGTTAATGAAGGTTTGTGGTAAAAACAAATATGGAATGTAAAATACTTTGTTCAATAACTGAAACATCTAAATTTAATGTAATGGAATAATGAATAATTGCTCCTGATTTTGATTGTTGTGGTTGATTGAAAGTATCTGATCGTTTTTCATCTGACTCTCTGATCAATGACCATCACCGCCCCTAACTTTGTTTGTCATTTCATTTGTAGCATTGTGGGGGTGAAAGTCTTATCAATCAACACCTCTATTTTTATCCCATGTTCTTTAAAGTGATTGTCTAAATGACTGTTGGACGCTGCCTTGAGAAAAAACTAAGCTTCCTGTTAAGGTGTGACATTTCCGTCCCGACTGTCCGATCAGGATGGGACATCACCTCTCGGGGCCGGGCTCAGAATTTAACTTGGGTTTCAGCTGAACTGATCAGATTGGCGCTCTGTGTATGCAGTGTAATATTTCTCCCTGTTTTCTGATGTCTGTACAGGTTATTCACTCAGAAAAGCCTGAGGTTTCTCCTGTGCCCTTTGATTGTGTTTCTGTAGCACTGAATACGCTGAATTTCTCTGGTTTAGTTAGGGTTCGCAATCAAAATATTACAGTAAATTACCGTGCCTGATTCAAGCTCAACTTTTTGTTCCTTTGTCAGGACATTACGGTGCATGGTTTCCTAATCCATATAATTTTTTCTGCTCTTTTTCTCCGGACAGGAGGGCTGCCGGTACAATGTGATGCACGTAGCAGCTAAGGAAAACCAGGCAGGCATCGCCCAGCTGCTGCTGGACACCTTGGAGAACCCCGAGTTCATGCGCCTCATGTACCCTGACGACCAGGAAGTCATGCTGCAGAAACGCATCCGCTACATTGTAGACCTTTACCTCAACACGCCTGACAAGGCTGTAAGTTCTCACAGCAATACCTAGCAAAACCTGGTCTGACTCTATTCTTCTTAAATGTAGATGGACAACATTGAATTCACAGCAGTGTTGGAATCATTGGAAAAGTTAAGGCTTGTTGTTTATGTATGGTAGCAATTCCTCAACGGTGTTTCGTTTGAAACCCTTTTTTTCCCCTTTTTCCTGAGCATCAGTTTTTCTCAGGAGACCTACGGTAATAATTGAGTGTGTAGTGTTAGGTGAGGGAAACACACACACTACTAATTCTCCTCAGGTGTTTTGTGCCATTGTACAAATTTTTGTGCATTTCACTTTTGCAAATTTTTTTTTGGGCACATTTGAGTATCCAAAGATTCTCAATTTGCTATACTCCAGATCCAAAATAAATGTTAATGATCCCAACCTTGGTGTTGGGGGAGGGAGGGTCCTCCCCGGTCAGTGGGAATGCCCATTTCTCTTGCCAATTTACATGTGTACAGCGGTACAACTCAGTGGTGTAAATTGCTAATAAGTCAGAAAAGTTGCACAGCTTTCAGGTTAAAAATAAAGTTTTTTCCACTAAATTTTATTTTATCTACAGATTACTTCGAATCCTGCCAGTGAGCTGGTAGATGTTAAGTAGCTAAACAGATTTTTCACCTGGATTTTATTTCCCCATGCATCCTGAAGATGATAATGATGATCCTACAATGATAAGACAGATTTCGTTTGTGGTTTACAGTAAATGATTTCATAGTCTCAGCATAGGGAAGATTTCAGTAATATGAAGGCAAAAGAGAGCGTAGAGCAAGTGAAAAAATAGTTTATCAACATTTGTCTTCTCTTTTTGTGCCCGATTTCAAATGGACATTAAAATACCCCAAACTTTTCTTACTGAGCTCTAATCATGTGTGAAAATCCGTAAAACTGAGTGCCTGCTTCATGATTGACTGTTGTCTATAATGCATTCTTTAGGGCTATGAAACTCCGCTCCACTTTGCCTGTAAGTTCGGCTGTCCAGAAGTCGTCAATGTCCTGTGCTCGCATCCGGACATCGACAAGAACTGCAAAAACAAGGACGAACAGAGGCCGTCTGATGTAAATGTTCATCTTGATATTTTATCCCTTATTTACCTCAGTGACGTTAACATAGAGAAAAATTGATTTGCATGATATAGGGCTGTACAATTGATGGAGTTCAAAACAAAATTGCAGTCTGGTGACATACGATTTCCAGTTCATATCAAGCTGCCATCTGTTTAGATATATGATTGTGGAAGGAGCTCTAAATCATGGTATCTGTATTGTGTTTTGCAGACCAGGGTAATTAGGACAATTCTAAAGCTGCCTTTTGTGGCTTTTGACGAATTAAGCGTCTCTAAAATGTAGACTTTCTCTTGAAGAGATTGCAGCTATGTCATATAAGCACAAAAACATACAGGTGTGTGAACCAATGGTAATTTAGTGAAGTTTGTGAAACAATCTTTGAATCATTTTGGTCACTGTTGTGTTTTCATAGCATCTTTACTGACATGGTACAATCATTCACACTGTTTTCATTTTACATATTAAACAAGAAAGGAGACTGAACTGCTATCACATTAGCTTGTTGGTGTTGTCATTGTGAGGAACTGTGGTGAAAATGCTGTCCTAAGACCAGGTGACCAAAATGTTTTTAGATAAAAACATATATACATTTTAAAAATGCCATGGCACCAACATAAAAGAAAATAACCAGCGGTTAAAATGGTAATCACAGTATCAGTAGTAATGATCATCATTTCCTCTTTTTGAACAAATAAAGAATCCCCCTCATTGATCTGACCAGCAGTTGCATGTCGTTGGCTATAAACAAATTGCTAAGTCTTCTTTTGCTTTTCACAGGTTATCTGTAACAGAAGAAATAAAACCCAGGACGTGAAGCTGAAAATAAAAGATTATTTAGAGGGTAAGCATGCTCAGTCAGATTTTACGTTGATGTCCTGGATGTGGATAAGTGCTGTTTTGGGTCATTCGTACGTGATTCTCCTCTGGAGTTGTCTGAAGGCAGCACGTTTTCACATCGTGACCAACATCTGCAAAGGATCACAGTTTGTTCTTTGTATCATCATATTTAGTTTTCCCAACATAGTAAACCTAGTAAAGCTGTTTTAATTTGGTCGCCCAGAGACGTTTCCAATCAGTGATCATAGTTCTTGTGTTGCTTTTGTTGGTGTAACTGGTTTGATTGGATTTTTGTCCGCATTAAAGCTGGTATCAGTTTATGCCTCGTACACACAACGCCATTTTCCATGATGGCTCTTCAGTTCATGGCATTGTTGTCTTACAGTATCCATGAGGTCACCTACGACAGGATCTCTGATCAGGACAAATCCTTCACTAGTGTGAGGGATCTCAAAGTTATGTTCTGGTATGCAAGAACTGACACAAAGTGTTATTTCATTTAATTTTTTTCTCATTTAATACTGACCAACAGGGTGAGTGGTTCAGAGGGATCAAGTATCTGAATGTCTTTGCTCTGATAGGCTGCTCTACCCTTCAGTCAAAACATGATGGTTCATACCACATGTTCAGAGCGTTGGTGATGCCTCGGTGAGCCTTTTCAATGGTGGTAGTGGTGCACGTGAGGACCTGTGCTCATGGGAGTGTGCCTCTGATTTTATCTGTGTTCACACAGCAAGCACAAACTTGGGCCAGAATCTTGGTCTGTGAATGAGACTCTGGTCCCCAAACTAACTGAAAACGCACTTTGTCTCATTGTTTTGACTGTCATTCCTGTCAGTCTCACCAATGTTAATACCAGTACAGGCCACGAGGTGATGTCAGACAGTCACTCAGGCTGATAACACCTGTGTGGGGTTGTTTCCAGCTCGTCATTTGAACCTTTTGCCTTCCAAACTGGATTTGTCTACAGTCTATGTGACGGTCTGAACATTTGTGTGCTTTGATCTGCTGGATTCATGTTAGTGATGTCAGTGATTTTCCAAGGTGTCAGCAGTTAGGTTGGAGTACTAACTTATTATAAACTATAAATGTGACCGCTGATGCCCTAACGATGGGACCCAAGCTGTGTTTAGTAAATGCAGCTGTAAAGGTGAGTGGAGTTTCCTAAGACTGACCCGTTCTACCACTTCCACTGACCATTAATCTTATCTTTGTTACAGATCGATGCTACATCCCTTTGCTGAGGGCAGCAGATAACACCTCTCAGCCTGTCATCGGTGCTGCCTGGTCACCCGATTCCTCTGAATGTCTCTGTAACTCACTGATCCAGCGGCACACCAGAAGCCCTAAAGATCCGATGATGACGGTCACTGCCTTCGCTGGGCCGCTGAGCCCCTCTAAAGCAAGTCCTTAACCTCATTTCCTGTCTTTATTCAATGATGTCAGGTGTGGCATATTTCAGCTGGACGCAGTTGTCAAAAGTGACACAAAGTCTTTGTCCTCTGCTGCAGGCAGACGAGTTCCGTCGATCTTGGAAGACGCCGCCTCGAGCCCGGGCTGAGCATTTCCACCACATCCTCAAGTCTGATCCCGACCGTGGAGCCGAGAGAGTGGGCAGGTTGGTCCTCTTTATCTAACCTGCATCAAGATATTGTCATATTTATTCAATCGCATATTTTGAATTATTACTTACATTAATATACTGCTACTATAATACTTTTATAAATGTACGAACCAACTAATACAGAAATAAGCATTAGCTGTTAATGACGATTCAAGTCAAGCAATGAATTGACTACAAATATTATATTCTCCCATACCTGTATTTGTTAACTGGTCTGATTCTGCACCCACAGAGACTTGGCCCACAACATGGGCCACCCATGGGCCGAGTACTGGGACTTCCTGGACAGTTTTTTAGATTTGTCTTCGACAGAGGGTCTCCGCAAGCTAGAGGAGTATCTCAGCAACAAGGACTTCAGCCAGCGGGCACACGAGGAGGCCGGAGAGAACGAGACCAGCAACAGGTTCAAAACACCTTCTCCAGGTACCCTCGTGTGCTCTTGATCAGAGAGTTTGAAAGGAAAAAAAAAGCTTTCACAAGCCTTAAAATCTAAAATCGAAGTCATAAGTGATCTTTGATTGATCTTAAGATGACTGTGGATTGAGAGGGTCTCATTTTATCCCACAGTTTCTTTTTGTTGTAGAAGGCCTTTGAATCATAATTCCATTTTTTACACTCATCTCTGTGTTGGATTTCTGGGAAAATGAGTCTGTCCATCCTTTGTCAGTATGACAACATGGTTGACTTTATGTGACGAATAAGGAAGAATGAGGAAGACTCCTCCAGCTAGAATGACAGAGATAGGACAAAGAAACAGAAAAAGACGACAAGAAAGAGCCCCAAGGAAAAAAGAGCAAAAACTGAGGATGAACAAGGACAGAAAGACACCAAGACGAGGACAGAAAGACTTCAGGACAAGGGACAGAAAGACACCAAGACAAGAACAGAAAGACATCATGATGAGGACAGAGACACTTTTGTTGAAATGAGATCTTTTAATTGAGTTGGTACTGTTTTCAGCCTTTCATCGGTTGGTAAAGTAAAAGTTCTTTTGGTTGTTTGTCTCTGGTTGTAGGCAAACCCAAGAAATTTTGTAACTCCATCTCTGTGGGCGCCTTTCTGGACGAGGGCGATGACATCAGCCTGGAGGAGATGAAGAATCGGCAGAACGCCGCCCTCACCAGCATCACCTCCTCTGCTGCCTCCAAAGACGGCCTGAAGGGGGCAGTGGGGGGTCACGAATTTCATACCGTGCACCACCGCGGGGCCGACCTGATTGAGACGGCGGCCGAGCAGGACCTGCTATGCTGTTGTGACAACGGCCTCCTCTCGCCGGGCGTGGCCTGTAAAAACGGTCTGTGCACCACCACGTCCTCCTCCAGAGACAGGACTCACAACGGAGAGAAGGTTTCTCCCCGCACCTCACCCTCCTTATCTTCCTCCCTTCTGTCGCCCATCTCCAACCTCATGGTGGAGTTTGAGCGCATGTCCCTCCGGGAGAGGTTAGACAGCCCCAGCAGCTGCAGGGAGAGGAGGAGCAGTGGTGGGAGCAGGCACAGGGAGGTACGGGAGTCCTACACCTCCTCGGCCACAGACCTCAACTCCGGATTCGATCAAGACGGCAAGGGAACGGAGGGGCTAGGCTGGAGAGCAGGGGAGGGGGGTGTGGAGGAGAGGCGCAGCAGCGGCAGCTCAGAAGAGTATTTTGAAATGGAGGAGAACATGGAGGCACTGAGCAGAACTAGGGGGTCTGTATCAGGGGGGCGCACCTTCTGTGCAAGGTCCAAGTCATGGGACCATGGGGGGAGGGACCTGAGCAGCTCGGGATCCTCCAACTCGTCCTACAAGTCCTTAGATAACTCTCACGAGTTCCTACCTAGGACTCCGCCACACAGAAAAAGACTTTTCATTGAAGGGTGAGTCGCAGTACAGAAACCTCTCGAGGTCCTTCATTCATTCATTCATTCATTGTCTGTATCCACTTATCCTTGTCTGGGTAGGTGGTGGTCAGGTGAGAAACAGGATCTGTCCGTAATATTTGACTAGATAACACGTCGCGAGTCGATAAGACTTCCAGCTGTGTACACTTGAGTAAGGAGGACCTAAATCCTGTACGGAGCTTCCTCCAACAGGGGGCGTCAGCCTCATGCCCACACAGAGGGACACTAATGTGTGATAAGACAGTAACTTCCTTTTGCCAAGTACAACTGCACCGTTCAGTGGACAGTCTGGGTTATGGTCTTTATTGCAGGGAACCTTGAAGTCCCTATAATTTAGAAAATAAACAGCTCCACCCGGGCTTTATGGGTAATACGATCACTTGTGTTTTCACAGGGATTCACCAACCAAGTTGGACAGAGAAGTCCTGTCAGCAGTCGACGGCGTAGACGTCGACGCCCAGAAGTATCCCAGCATTCATAAGTGGAAGAGCACAATGAGGACGTTTTCTGCGACAGACATGCAAAGGTGGGTACGCGCAGGCAGAACCAGAACCGTTCTCCAACTCTACGAAGGAAGGCTTTTGGTTATGTAGAACAGTTTGGCTGCTGTTAATGTATGTAGAAATAACTCATTTTAGTTCCCAGCATCCTGCGGTAGCTTTCTGTGCCTTGCGTTGCGGTATGTTGTGAAGGTGAACTTTGTAGTGCCGTGACTGCACGTAACCCTGACCGGTGTTCATGTCGTGCAGCTGGCCGAGCCCCGGCGTGGCTAATCCACGACTCAGGATGCCTCACCAAGCTCCTGGCTCCCCGGCGTCTCCGGGCGGCCGCTTCAGCCCCGCCTGGCACACGGCCTCACCAGATTTCAGCCCGAGTCGTTACAGCCCTGCCAATGCTAGCTACATCCAGCGCATCCGCCTCAAGCACTTGAACGAACTGCCGATCTAACGGCCGGCTCAAACCTCCTCCTGTCCGCCAGGACAGAGCCAGACGGAAAAGACTCTCCTAACAGAAATATGCACAAGCGCCCGGAAGATTTGTATGAAGGACGTCTGGTACGACTCCCAGAGCGCATCATGTCGGCTTGTGATGTGCGAGTAAGACTTTAGGAGGGGAGAGATCCTTGATAACGTAAGTACTGTATGGGTATGGAATCCACAATGTTATACGTAGCCCGAGTAAGAAGCCGCACTCCCTGAAAGGTCAGTTCATCTCTAAAACAGGAGTGTGGAATCCTTGAACAGGATTCTCTCACTTCAAGTAGATGTTCTTAAAAAAAATGAAAGAAAAAAATGTTAAATGTGGGTATTTTAAGAAATATTTTTTTGTATGTTATTCACTAGCACAAAATTTCAATGTTTTTATTGATCTGATAAAACCGACTGCCAGTGCCCGTGTTTTCCTGACTTCAGGAATCGTAATTACGGCTAACACGGGAAAAAACCCCACAAAACACTAAGATCTTCCATGTTTTTGTTTTTATATTCAATAAATTCATACATCTTTCTCAGCGGTTCCTGGACGTCTTGACTTTTACGTTTTCTTGTCTGTGCAGTTTGTTTCATCCAAAATGATTTTTAATCAATAAAACAGCTACAAATGACAAGCAACTCTGTCTTTGTCACAAATCTTCTAATCTAGGCAGGTTAAACATCTTGTCCCATCCGAGATCATCTTAATGCTGTGTTTAGAAAGATTTGGACCACGAGGGGGCAGAAGCCAGAAGCTACCAGAGTCTGAACATTCTGGAGGTATTTGGTGTTCACTGACCAGGTCTGAAGCACTCAGAATGAAGTGGATCTATGGAATGAAAGCTCCTCTGCCTGAAGTCCTAAGTTCAGTTTGATACAAATCTATTCAGCCTTGTTTTCCTTTGACCCTTGACCCTGAACCCTTTGTGTCTCTCCATGGATCTCTGTCCTACAGTGACTTGCTGCTGCCTTCATAATGTGAGGGGGTTGGAAGAAGAAACAGGAGACAAATAAGAATTCCAAGCATCACTATAGGATAACAGTTCAATCTAGGACTCTATGACGTGTAAGTTTTTGTTGTTGCATGCACACTTTTTAGCAGTGTGAAAAAGATAGCATGGGGTTATTTAGGACATTTGAAAACACACGGAGGTCGCGAATACAAAATTTTGCCTAAGATTGGATGTAACTTCCCCCCCAAATCATTACATTTTTTTGTAAGATCTAGTGTAGGGGGGACTGAATCCTACTCGTTTGCATGGGTGTTCTAAGGGTTGCAGTGCGGTCGCACTGATCCAAAAGCTTGTAGCTGTACGAGAAAAAAACATGATGGAATGGCAAGGGTTCCATTAACTTTCTGCCTTTGTGTTGTCCACTAAATATAACATGGATCCATCTGAAGGTCTATGGACCTGGTAAGAGAACGCCAGATATTGATGATTATAATTACATAACTTGCACGTCATACTACCTGGGATGTGAACAACCCAAAAATAATGGAATTGGATTGCTTCAAAATATCCAACAGAAACAGAAAAACATTAACATCCACGTTTAAAATTTAACTGTCTTTTTTTCTTTTTTTTTTAAACCCCGTTTTGTTAGTTTGTTTGTTGTTCGTTCACACCCTCAGCTCCAGGGCTGGGTCACTTGTCACTCTACAGGAAGTTGTTTTAGCGTTGACATCGTTAAACGGGGCGTTGAAATTCAAATGACAGGATTCATGGCTCCCTCTTTTGGTCCAAATTGGCTTTCAACTAACCTCTTTTATCAGCTACATCACAGGGTCCTGCAATATACTGACATCTATTAGGTGAATGTTTCATTGCTGTATGAGGGCTCATCGTGAGTGCAGGATCCACTCATTTGAAGCCAATCACTCAACATTCAGATTATGAATGTATGTTTTCTGTGAACCGAACCTTTGTCCGAGAGCACAATCTTGACTTCACTGAAAGGATTGTATCGTCCTCCTGGTGCTCTGAGGTGAGAGCAGATGGAATTCTGCTCTGAATGTTTCTGAACTTTGGAAAAAACTGCACCTGAATGCTTCAGTCGTGCTCCTCCTGCTTTTGGCGTTCTGATACCTAAAAAAACCTTTTCATGGTGAATTCTTCATCTTTATGTATGTTTCAACCTCATTTGCAAATTTCAACTAATCAATAAAATGTCACTCCTAGCTCGCTGCTGTCTCAGTGCTTCTGTTCTCCAAGCAGAAACGTAACCAAGGAAACCAGAGGAACTCCCAACTTTATTTCATACGACTGCACCATAAAACCGGTAAGCATATAGATAAAAACTTAAGCGTATGAACACGTAAACAGCACTACATTATTGAAAAGTTTGGTTTATAAATCAGTCCCTTTCTGCTGCTTCAGTCAAAATGCTTCAGCTGGATTTTATGGCACAAACTATTAACATGAAAAACAATCAAAGTCCTTCTCAAGACACTTAAGGAGAAACGTGAATGTTGAACCGTCGGGCGTCTGAACGGGTCTCGGAGCGTCGGTGCGTCAGGTCCGCGTTAGTTTGTCTGGAGGCATGAAGCCGGAGTCTCCCAGAGTCCTGAGGGCCACGCGCCCGCTGGGGCGAATGGTGAGCCAGGTGATGCTGCCGTTGTTCAGGCCCATACGTAACCAGCCCTCCGGAGGAAACTGCAGAGCCCTGACGTACAGAAACACGAGGAGTCAGAGGAGGAGGAAACTCAACAATCATGGCAGAGCGATAAACACGCGGCGCCACCAGCTGGACGTAGCCGAGAGTCCGCCGGCAACACAAACCTGCAGACAAAATAACGGATGACGTTGGCGTGACAGACGATGATCTCGTAGCTGTCCTCCTTCTGCTTGGGGTCAGCCCGGTGGATGTATCGGCGGAAGGCGGCCTCGATGCGAGCTCCATCTTCGTGGTACTGCTGGAGGATGGTAGAGAGGTTGAAAGCCGGATTCCACACACAGTAAAAGACTTTGCTGCTGTGCATGCTGGGAATGGAGGAAGAGTTTCATTCCAAAATGGGACCAACCACAGAAACGTTGAATTTTACTGACTGAGATTAAATTAATTACAAAATAAACATAATTATGGCCTACATTCGAAATGTTTACAAGCACGATGATCAGCGATCATCACAAACGCCATAGTGGCGCTATTTTGTTGTTGTTGTTGTTGTTTTGACGTCGGACTGAATCTGGATTCGTTGGGGTTTCCCCATCCATGTCAGCTTCGCCCATTCTGCCTAACTCCATTTTTTCAAAGTTGTATGTTTGTGGTTTTGGCGTTTTTTGTTTTTTTACATATTTCTTATCATTTTTACAGAATTGGCCTCCAAAGTCGCGTGAACGGTGACATTTTGGGGATAAACTCTTCCTGAGCTCCGTTCCTGTGTCATAGCATCGATGTTTTGGCTGATTTGGAGCCTAAATGAGAAGTTAATATGACGTCTAAACAGACAGAGACATGTAAACGCAATAAAACACAGAACGTCTTCAGCTCCACTTACCACAGCATCCGGTTTCCAGTGAGTGACGGGAGGTACCGGCTCGATGGGGGCGCCCTCCCTCAGCAGGTCGCAGCTCAGCAGCTCCACTCCTGAACCAGGACCGACGTAAAAAAGACACAGCAGGTCTTATAGAACATCAGAGAATACCTGAATAATCACCGTCATTCAACCGAGAAAGAAAATCTTCTATCATTTGTGTCATGTTGTCATTTTCAAACATGACACACGGGGGCGCTGTTCACCTTTGCTGTCCAGAGGAAGCACGTCATGAAAGGTAGGGCAGCACTTCAGGCTACATTTTATACATCAAACCATGAAGACGATTACGGCAGAGCAGCTTTATTATCATAATATGATGTTATTAGTTGAGGTGCGGTCGGTTTATCACTGAATATATTTACTTTATTTGTACGTTTACTGGTTTAAAGGATGAAATGGGAGCCACGTATGAATAGTATGATAAAATGTTAAGGATGAATGGAGTTTTGTTGAGCGGGTCCAGATGTCCATGAAGTTCTCTCATCCCAGGAACGCCGCGGCCGCCATTTGTTTGCGTTTGCTTTCCATTGTTGTGTGTTGTTTGGGGCTCTGACCTGGGAGGTGTCTGCTGATGATGTTTGCCGTCTCCGTGGCCCGGGCCATGCTGGAGTGGATCAGAACGTCGTACCTCAGGCCCAGAGTGGCCAAACGCTGTCCTGTCAGTTCAGCCTGCTCACGACCTGCAACGCACAGAAGACGTTCACGGAGCCAGACAGGCAGACAGACAGACAACAGACAGACAGGCAGGCAGGCAGACAGGCAGAGAGACAGACAACAGACAGGCAGGCAGGCAGGCAGGGAGGCAGACAGAGAGACAGCCAGACAGACAACACACAGACAGGCAGGCAGACAGAGAGACAACAGAGAGACAGGCAGACATACAAAAGACAGAGAGGCAGGCAGACAGGCAGGCAGACAGAGAGACAACAGAGAGACAGGCAGGCAGACAGAGAACAGACAGACAGACAGAGAGACAGACAGGCAGGCAGACAGACAGCCAACAGGCAGGCAGGCAGGCAGGAAGACAGGCAGGCAGACAGACAACAGAGAGACAGACAGGCAGGCAGGCAGGCAGGAAGACAGACAGGCAGGCAGGCAGACAGACAACAGACAGACAGGCAGGCAGGCAGAGAGACAGACAGGCAGGCAGGCAGAGAGACAGACAGACAGGCACCACGTCCTTACTACCAACAGAAATGTGAAATGTGAAATGTGAACAGAGTAGAGATGAGAGAGGACAGGGTGGACCTAGAGGCGTGAGGATCTTCTCCTTGTCTCCGCTGCCGCTCAGGTTGTACTGTGAGTGTCTGATGAGCAGGATGTTCCTCGTGGCTTTGGGTTTGCTGTTTTCCTGCTCGCTGCTCGGGTCGTCCGTCGAAGATGAAGCTGCACTTGCCGTTTCCTTCTTCTTGCCGTTGATCAGTGAGGATGGGTCTCTCCTGGACAGAGGGAGGTGAAGAACGTTCACTAACTTCAACAACAAAAGGACCGAGAATCACCGAAAGGACGCTGTGTGCTGATAAAAAAACAGTGTGAATATATGACACAAATATGTGTTTCGTTTTCCAATGGAGCTGTCTTCATAGTTTTATTTGAAATTAGAGTGAACAGCACAACATTTCCAGAGATACCGAATATGTCAGGATGCATTATGGGTAATTCTAAAACGACAATTTGATGGAAACAAAAAGTGGAGGATACTGTAGATATTATTTTTTAAATCCTCAACCGGTCCAAAGTTCTTTTAAAAACTGTGAGTGGGTTAAATGTGGCTTTATTATTTCTACACTTTACATTGAAGAATATGGATTATGGCGCCGTGTGAGTCCGAGTTCTCCAATCTGTCAATCTGTTTTAGTTTTCTTTTCACTCCTCGTGTCCTTACACCAAACACTCCACGGCGTGAGTCCAAACTCGTAAACAGCGCCGGACTGTGGAATGTGACCCCGTTGTCGTCGTGGGTTTCGAAGTGTATCGTGTGTGTGTGTGTGTGTGTGTGTGTGTGTGTGTGACATGAGCCCTACTTGTCCCAGTTGTAGTCCCAGGCGTGCCCGGTCTGTATCGGAGTGTGACTGGCTGGCGTCGCCGCCTGAAGGACGCCAAATCTCGCCCACCAGCTCGCTGCTTCTCCGTGCTGCTCGTCCCGGAGTCCGTGGGCCTCTGCAGCGGCAGCCGCTAACACGAACACGGCGGAGCCTCCGGCGAAACCGCACATCAGTTTCAGAGCTTTTCTGTACGACATTTTAGGAGCGAAAACTAATGCTAACCGGCTAGCTTAGCTTTCAATATGACGGGAGTTTCACGATAACGAGGGCTGAATTCAGGTCCGAACCAAAAGAGCACCGAGACCCACAGAGGCCTCGTGGCGTTTAGTGGTCAGTTCTAATCTAACCCGGGTTATTACATAAGATTCCTCTTGCATGGACGCCGACCGAGTTTTCATCGGAAACTAAAAATACAACCTGCAAGCTAACCCAAACACTACGGTGGCCCACGCACACCAAAACGGCCGGCGTTCGCGTAACTTCTAAAAAGTGTCCCTAGAGGGCGCACTAGTCCCGCGATCCACATTAACAGCACCGTTCCTAAACTCCGTTCAGGATACGCTACTTTTAAGGATTTTGCTCATTTAGGTCTTTTAAGCCTTTGAGACATTGATTAACAGCTGATCTTACACATACGCGTATTGTTCGTATTTCGGCTCACATAGTCAAACTTAAAAACAATCAGCATGAATAGAATCGAAAATGAAAAAGTTGTTCTCTCGCCTCTCTCTGATGACTGAATGGGGTCAGATGGACCGACGAACTTTGGTTTTCATTTGCTGATTCGCGTTCGAACGCAGCAGTCGAATAAGTTTAAGTACATATTCATCAAATCGTGCTTATTATGATCGATTATGCCGAGTCAATTTGAAAAGGATCCACTACATGCAGTCTTGTTTTAATAATAGATTGAAATTAGAGAGTATTGGTGAAGTTTGAGAGACAGGCTGATTTTAGAATGAGCGTTTTTGATTGAAGATCAAAAATGGAAATTGATTGAAAGCGAGCACCGCATTTGTTTCGGTAAACTCCCACGCAGATCGGGTGGATTCAATCGTTCCGATTGCTCTGGCAAGCCAAGATATGTGTCATTTTTGGTCACTGACATATAGTTGTAGAATCGATAATCGTATTCATTAATAATGATGTTATTTAGGGTAAAATGTAATTGTTGATATCAATGTGAAATTTACCGGTAAAAACTGAGATTTTGCTTG
>OMNV01025006.1:12319-37327 GCA_900303265.1 Brotula barbata
TGCTATTCGACATTCTGCAACTAAACAGCGCCTATTTAGAAATACAAAGGAGCTCTGTCTGTATCAGCAACACACACACACACACACACACACACACACACACGTACACACCTCTGCTTCTCCCCTGTCAGTGGTACTGAGGGATATTAATTGCTGTACGCTGGTTGACTAATGGGCCTTAAATTGCTATGGTTCTGCTTGGTTTCAGCTGCTGCTTTCTTTGTCACCTACGAATGCACAAAGTCCCTGCTCGGTGCGGGCGGAGAGCTCGCTGCACCCCACGTAGCACCTGTCATTCACATGGTTGCCGCCTCCCTGGGTGAAGTAGTAAGTTGGACATCTTTCTGTCCCTCCTTTTTCTCCGTTTGTCTCCTGTCCTCACACCTACACTGCACTGTAGTAGAGGGGTGTGTTGCAATCACTGGCCTGAGTTTGTTTGTTTGACTCTCACAGCACTGGATTTTATTGGCTTTGGATCAATACATCAAATCAAAGAGCGAGGCCTCTTTTTCAGCTCAACGCTAATGCATGTGGTTAAAACATTGTGAAACATGGCACACTTGTAGAGCAGGGTCTTCTTTCTTGCAGTTTTAGGGCGAGGTTTTAGTGCACGCATGAACAAAATTGGTTCATGTAATCTTTTGAAAAGGCAATAAGAAAAAAAAAAACCAAACAGGAAGTGAGGTCATATCTCTACACTTCTTTAAACTTTACACAGGACTCGGTGGCACCTTCTGTGTGTCAGGCCAATACCTACTGGTCAGGTCAACAGGAAGGGGGTTCATACCTCACCAACCATTCATCAACATTGGTTCATCACTTCTCTGCTATGCCATAACTGCACCCAACAGGCCTGTAACACACGTAAAACATATAAAGACACCAAACAGGAAGTGACAGTGTATCTAATTGACTCAACATGAGAGGTCACATGTGACCTTTTGGTTTCTGTCATGAGACTGCTCCAAGTAATTCTTGGCTTGATAAATGTAAACAAAGCTCATGGCGAAGATGCTAAACAGGAAGTCAAGTCATGTCAAGTCAAATTCATTTGTACAGCCCAATGTCACATGCAATGTGTCAAAGGGCTTCACAGGCCCACAGAATGACAACAGTTCCTGACCCAGCCCACAAACCCCCTAAAAAACCTTAACATGAAGGAAAAAAGGAGGAAAACTCAGCATCTTTCTGGTGTGGTAACTGTCACAAAAACCTTTTCAGTCGGATTTATTTATGACCCTTTCCCAGTCATTCAGTCTTTAGGCCAGCTGTCCTCTCATCAGTTGAATCACCTAGTATGTTTTTGATGTTATTACCTTTGAAATTTCACAGACGAATCTGTAAAGGGGGGTTGGACATTTTGGCTGTGAGCCCCTATGTCCAGCTAGGTGAGTCAAGGGGGCTTTCTTGGGACTGTCCCTCCATTTCCTCTGCTAGCTGGGAAAATAAGAGGTCATTACTGCCTATTGACTTACCCGTGTTCCCAGCTCAGGCCCCCAGACTCTGCCAGTTTAGTCTGGGGACTCCAAAGAGGAGCCGTGTAATTTCCTCCGCCTGTCCTCTCCCAATCATTCTGAGTGAACCACAGTCTGAGCCCTGTGGGGGCCGTGGGCTTTCATACTGGCCTGGATGGGGGTATGGAAACAGAGATGCCCCCTGCTATAAGCACTGTGGTGTCTGCAAAATATTGGGCTTTCAGTATTCATGGCTTTTGGATGGATGTAATTTCCACAAGTTTTGCATGTATATGAAATGGGATTATTCCACGCAGGAGGATGGTCACTGTATTTGTGTTTATGGTTTCTCAAATAGTTGCGAATAAGAGCACATTGTTTCACTCTCAGATTAGCACAAATTCAATAAGACTTTGATTTTAGTTTGGTGTCTCTGTCCCAGACACTGGAGCAGTATGTACAATATTATAATTCAGACTTCTACGGAAGGGGCTCGATGAGTGTGAGAGGTGAAACTGAGGTTGAGGCTACCTTTAACCCATCTTCGTCTGTTGTGGATTTGAGCACATCAAAGGCAGAAATCCTCCGAGTGGAGCAGAGCAGATCAGGGGCGGGAACCCAATGCATTCTGGTTCATGGATATATCTCGCTCAAAGAGAATAATCTTCAGGCTTAGCCATTAAAGGCCTACCCCAGGACTGCCCTGAGTTGCAAGCAAGGCCTAAATGTCAGCATTATGATGCAATCATTGCCACATAAGATTCCCTCTGTCTCGTAGTTTTAATTAGCCATCTAAGATAGATGGTACCACTTCAACTCAGTTAGACTGTGTCTAATCTCTACTCTCCACATGATGAGGATACCATTCATCATATAAACATCGTCACTTCTCATGTCTGAATGAACAGTAAATTGAATTTTTATCAAGTTTTAAAAACACAATAAGTTATGTAATCGAAGTAATACAGCAGGTTGAGATAGAGAGCAGTAATTATGTCCATTTGAGCCCAAGTGTTCCTGGTGGCTTTAGTCTGATAGGGGCATCACTTTTAAGACACACATCGCACATCCAACTGAATGAAGGACGTTGAAGAGACAAAACAACTCGAATCGGGCAAATATAAGTTAACAACATGAGAAACTGGACAAAGGCGTAATGTTGTTTAGCGATGATGAAACCAACACCGTTCTAAGGGTGTTTTGTCTATTGGTTCTCTGGTTGCCTACTGGTTGGGTGCTGGTCAGTCCAGCAGACTTTTTCCAAGTTTAGATTTGAAAGTCTCTGCTCAGTGTCGGTCTTGGTTCCAGATTTCTCGGGCTGTGAGTGTGTGCAGATTGAAAACGTTCTGGAATAGTTTGGGTGGTGTTGGACATGTCAGGTGGAGGTTGGGTTCAAAACATCCGGTCTGATTCAAGCTGTGTTTCAAAGGGCTAAAGTTCAATTCAGAGGCTTGACCAAATATGGAGACCCATATCAAGACAAAAATGTCCTAATTCAAAGGCTTCTCACATTAAATTATTACAGAAGCGTGACATAAAATTGACATAAAAGATTCATAAAATCCAATGACACGATTTATACAGGTTGAGTGTGAGAACCAGCGACCATGATCCAGCATTCACTCACTCCTATATGGGTCGATCACGTCATATCTACCAGCAGGTGTGTGTTTCCATGGTCACTGATCACCTGTGGATACATCACTATCGAACAAACTAACCTAGCTAATAACAGCAATAAAAAATTGTTGCAGTTCAGGTGTCTCATTCATGACAGGAAAAGATTATTACCAGGTCTTCATTCTGTTCTAAAGGGAAACATGACATAACTTTATACTGTGGACTCCTCCATGGTTTTCTCTAGGTGTTCTGGGCATTTGAAATATTGACTATTAATCTGTGAAGATTCATCTCTGTCATCCAGACTGTGAGATGTCTGTTGAGTAATGGAGTCACTGGTGTTCATCTCCAAGGCTTCTTCAGTTCAGACCAGTGATGGGTTGGACCCGGTACGATTATTTGTCCCTATGAGTCAGTCAGTGGGACATAGTGTCTCATATGATAATGAGGGCCCAAGTTATTGTAGGAGTCTGAAACTGACTTTCTAAATTGATGTGAAAACAACTGAATGCGCAACTCCAGATCTTCATCAGCATTTCGTTTCTTCTCGCTTGCTGAATTATTTCTTCTATTCTGGCAGCATAATACAGGGTCATTGCGTGCAGGCTTGCTTCGATTCACAGTCACAACTTTTAAGAACAAAGTTATTTGTTGCCTGTCCGACTCCCTGCCTTCATCAACCGATGGTCCTTCCCTCCAGGAGTCCATTTAGTTCATTTACCAACTGTTTCCACTCTGCAGCCCTCACAACAGAAGCTTTATGCTTACTGCTTTGCTAATCCCATCCCTGAGCGTCCTTCAGCGGATGATATGCTCCACTTGGCACTAACTTCCGTGATGTGGACTTCATTCAAAGTCTATTATGAGCATACCAGAGGGAGTTGTAGCTCAGAGTTTATTCTGTGCAAAGTATGAGACGGGTAGTTTTACAAAGAAAAGAGGACATTTATACGCGCTTAAATCCAAGCAGTTTACATTTTTATAGCAAAGCTTAGAGGCCAACATATGTTCAATATGGTAGAAGGGCTGTATACAGCAGCAAAAAGCCACATTATAGTGTACCTCAGCCACGTTGGTGTCATTTCCTTATTAAAGAACCTGCACGAGAATATTTGTCCGTGACTTCTCACTCTCCTTAAAAAACAAAATCACGTCAGTCTGTAAAACCTGCAGAGAGAGAGGAAGCTGTAGATCGAAAGAAGGAGGGGGGACGGGGCGATCAGAGCAATTCTCCAACAGTGGGATCCTGCTTTTTGTGTGACTGCGATGCTGGGATGCTCCCGTAAAGAATGTGTACGCTGATGGCGTCTGTCAGGCTCTAGCAGGTTGTTATCCAGCCATTAGATCAGATTTATCTTCATTCCCATTCGCTTGACGTCTGGCCTGAAAGCTCATTTGTCAAGGCCAGGCGGCGGGCTTCTCTCACATCTGTAAACCCCGCCACCGCACGTCTCAGGGAGGATGTACTGGAAAATACAGTGTGACATGACAAGATAGGGGGACAGCGGGAAAGAGGGAGGAGTTTTCAAGGGACAAACTGGCAGCCACTTAACTCGGCACTGAGAAATAATCCATGCATCGCCTTGCAGCAACGCCACGCTCCGTGATTTATTGGCTGTTGTTTTAGAATTGGAGATGCACGGTGTTTTCGTCTTTTTCTTCCAGAGCTTTTTTTCTTTACCCGCTCCCTTCTCTCTCCTGTTGTCGTCCCGTATGACCTTCTCCTCAGGCACCTGGTTGTGTTTGGGCAGTGGTGTAGGTGTTGTAGCATACACAGGTATCACGGTGCCGTCGTAGGAGATTTGAAGTTGATACATTTGGGGATGGGGTTGTGACTTGTAGCATGACGACAGGCTTTAACTGACATTTCATTGTTCTTATTGTCTCATCGTCAATAGTGCAGGTTGCAAAAACTAATCACTAACACATATATATTGCATGTTTGCAATACAATATCAATAAATATGAAAATACAGACATTAAAATGCTGATCGTCTTTATGGCTTCAGCTTATTGCAAAGGTTTTACTGCTTGGTAATAAAGTGATGTCATTTATTTATACAGCATCGTGCAAGCGTCTTAGTTCACCGTTAGATTTGTTGTTTTATCAATGCCATCTGTCTGTTTATTAGAATTCAACCAGTAACAGCTTCTACAGGCTAAAGGGTCCAGGATTTAGTGGGACCTCCCTTTGAACCAGGCTCTCTTCAACCTAATTGGAATGGAGCCCTAATTACTGTCATTGATAACACCTGGATTTGTCCGACTTTCATCATTATTTACTGTCAGAAGGACTATTGGAAAAAAGGTCCATTACACCGGGTTTGATAGGGGTGGACCAATACTTTGGCACAGTACTGTATGTTAAAAAACAAGCTGAAGACTCTCCACTTGTAGGACACACTGATCACAGCTGTGTAAAAGTCTTAAAATAACAACCTGTACCAAGCCGGTGGCCTGCTTCCTTTTCCACTGACTCAAATCCAACCCAATCCAACCTGTAATGAGCTGAAAACCTCTGTTCTGCCCCTGCGTCGTAGGATTTGATCCATTTTACCCTGAAACGGTGTCACCCTATGTCATGAAGTGGCTCAGGGATTTAGGAGAGATATTCAAAGTGTTGTTTGGCAAATTTTTATCCGTAGAAAATTGATTGTACAAGGTCTCACCATCATTATAGAATGACATGGTTCTATTCAGGAACCCACACAATACGTTTATCTTTGATTGTGGGCTGCATAACTTCTGACTTTACGCTGTTGGAGAAATAGCACCGAAAGGTTCCAATCTATGCTCTACAAAAGATTTACCAAAAACTACTGAAATCTGTCAAATGCTTCCACAATGAACAAAAAATGATTGCAGCAGGTTTGCAGAAATTAACCCAAAAAATTGTTCAATTGCATAAAATCACTTTGATTGGTTTAGTTTTTAGTTCCTCACAGATTTTTTTCCCCCTTACATATGTTAAAGTTTCTTTCAGAGACTTAATATGATCTTTGGAACGATCGCCATACTTAGGAAAGTGTCTATCCAGTACCGCCAGATCATCACCGAGACACCACTCACCACATTCGGAGTCATTTAGTTTCCGTGTGTGAGGGTGAGACAGCAGTCACAGCTACACACCCAAAGATTTGCTTGGTCCGGTTCAAATCCAAAACCGTCTTGCTGTTGGACACCGTTGGTCCTCTGTGGCGCCAAATGGCGATCCTGGCGCTGACCGATTGACCGGTGTGTCCCGGGGGCTGTGAGCACAAAAGGAGGGATGAACAAAGGAGGGAGGATGGAGGGAGGCAGGGACTTCATGTGTTGATTGGTTGGCCGGCTGTGCTGATAATGTGCTGTGAGTCTGTGTTCATTTCCCATCCTGCACCGCCGTCTGTCTGTGATCGAGCGCAGTCTTATTATCGTGTTTGATTGGCGACCAATGCTGGAAATAGAAAACACATTCTTTCATTTGGATTTGGACAAATGTGAAGTCTCCGATCGCAGGCAGGCAGCTTCATAAAACGCTGCTCAACCAAACCCGGCCAAATAGCCTGTAAATAAAGATGAATGGCAGCAGGGATTCAGAATACTGATGGGTATACAGGTCAGATAGACGGAGGGACTGAGAGAGAATTCTCTCTTTTGTTCTCCCACTCTTTGTGCCTTAATGTTCTCGGTTTGCTGCTGTTATCAAAGATCTGAAACAGCCTCCAGGTTCCGCCCTTTACTTTCTATCCACTCCACATCATTCTTCCCACCCCTTGGCGAGCAAATTACTCCCAAATAAACAGTGTCCCTAATTTATTTGGTATAATCTCCGGCTCATTCTGCCTTCCCCTCTGCAGTGACAGGAGAGGAGAAGCGTCTCAACTCCAGGCCCCCCATCCAATTACATCAGTAATTACTTGTCATAGGCACTTTCTTTCTATTTAGCTGCCTTATTCTGGTCCTTTGGAGAATTGCATCGGGGGAAAACACGATGTACAATGTATTATAAATGGAAACACGACCAAAGGGAGAGCAAATGAGATCTCTTAGATGGATCCAACAACTTTAGTTACCACCAAGGGGCCACGAGGTGCCAGGTTGGCCACTTGGTGGTGCTGTTGTACCACGGTGAGTTTTAACAAGCGCTAGAATAATCGAATAAGGTCAGACTACTGAAATACCAGTCCAAATTCCTCATAGAGGCTCGTTTAGATCTTTGCCGCTCTTACGGTACTGTACTGCATTTTGTAAGAGAGAATAAGATTTACCTTTATTTATTCATTCAGGATAACATGTGGTGTCCTTGGTGTTTGGCTGACTGAGATGACACAGAGCGCGAGTGGCTGACTGAAGCAAGTCCTCCCACAGCTGTCAGGGTTGCCCGCTTCCCCTTGTTCAAAGAAGAACCGTATCCTCCAGGGCCGGTCTTTTCCGGGGACCGAAAGCTAAATCTGTTCAGAAAGCAGAATGGAGAAGGGGCAGAAGAGAAAAGAAAAGAGATTGCGTGTCATTTTTTACACTCCTGTCCGCATGATACTGTGACAAGGGTGGCATTGGAAAAGTGGCATGAAAGGAGAAACAGAGCAGCGGGGCAGCTCTCCAATCACACCCTAAGACGGCTGTCTGTTAGCGGCTATTTCTGCTCCAGTCCATAATAAATGGGAAATCAAATCACCAGCCTGCTCACTTAGGGTAATGGGGGCTATGAGGCATAAATATTCATGTCAGTCTTTACTATCTGTTGGCGTTCTGTGTTTTTGCTGACATATGGTGGCAGGGTTTGGAGCGTGGTTAAAAGGATGTGGATGTCTCTGTGGTGTTATCAGTGTGTTTGGACACAGAGTGAGAGCTCCTTTTTTTTATCTATTGGTCAAAATTTGTGTGTGTGGTGAGGCTGCCGGTCTGTTAATTGGTCTGGTTTCCTCAGGACGTGTCATATCATGGCCACCTGCCACAGGAAAACAAGAAAACACCTCCACCAAGGCCATTTCCCTCTTAACCTGCCACAACAGCCAAAAGATGCATTTCTTCATCCATTTGACTTCAATTTCCTGACTGCTTGACCTTCAAAACCTACCCGCAATGACTTGCGCAATTTATCTTTATAATTTGTTGATTGTCAGCAGAATCTCATCTCCCCTGATGATGGTGATGATGGTGATGATGATGATGGTGGTGATGATGGTGATGGTGATGATGGTGATGGTGGTGATGGTGATGATGATGATGGTGGTGATGATGATGGTGATGATGATGATGATGGTGATGATGGTGATGATGGTGATGGTGATGATGGTGATGGTGATGATGGTGATGGTGATGATGGTGGTGATGATGGTGGTGATGGTGGTGATGGTGGTGATGGTGGTGATGATGGTGATGGTGATGATGGTGATGGTGGTGATGGTGGTAGTTGTATATTTGTTATGTTTTTGTTGATGCAGGGCCAATGTTAGTTGTGCTTTGAAGACTGACTGTATCGTCCTTGGTCTCTAGCACAGAATGAGCAGTCTGAAGGATTGTCTTTGGTCTTAAAGTAAACTTAAGTCTAACTTTTTCATTAATTCCATAACTGCATAGGCAGGCACAGACACATGATCGGAGGCAAATGAATCAGACAAGAAAACACAACGGCGTGTATCGCAAAACCTTCAAGACGGAAATGAATTGTTTTGTTGAATGAAACCTTATGAATTTCTTGCCTGTTCTCTTTTCACGCTGTAGGTGGCGTGTCTGATCCGGGTTCCCACAGAGGTGGTCAAACAGAGGACCCAAGCTTGTCCCTCCTCCACCTCCTACCGCATGCTGCTGGCTACACTCAGAGAAGAGGTACATTCCCATCAAAGTCACCGTCTTCATTCACAGGAAGAATATAACACCGACATATTTTCATCGCGTCCATGGCAGCCAAATGTACTTTTACTGATGTCTTGTTGTCTGCTCGAACATGTGAATTATGTCCAAAAATGTTGAAGACACAGGAGCTGATGTATGTACTGTATATTACATACAGGAAGAAGTTTAATTAATAAAGTCAGATCAGTTTTAAAGTTTGCGTTACTTATCACTGCACAGGTAAAAGAAAAGTCAAAAAATATTTTTTTTGTCAAATTGTCAAATGAGTGATTTTTTTTTTTTAACTTTGTTCATTTATTTTTTGGCATTTCTGCTTTATTGTCTCTGATCAGGGCCTCCGAGGCTTGTATAGAGGATATGGGAGTACAGTTCTCAGAGAGGTAGGAGGAGTCCTCTTATTTTAATCTGTCTGTCTCTCTCTATCTCTGTCTCTCATATATATATATATATATATACAGTATATACAATGTAGATGAAAAAATGTATGTACAGTATGTATGTTTATCTCCTCTGTCATAAAGCCTGTCACACATTAACAGCTTGAAGGTGAAGTTGGAAGATTTTAGATTACTGATTCTTTAGAAATCTGTTTACAACTACAGACAATTATGCGACTAGCTAACAGACGGAGTGGTTCATTCTTTTTGAGAGGCTAAATTGATAGACTAAAGACAATTTAATTTCTCATGGGCTTCATCGAGGTTGGAAATATTGATTTACAGTTTTTTCCTCACCTTCATCTCATTCAATTACGCTCTCCCTCCTATTAAATCTACATCTGATTAATTAAAGCAATTAGGGCTGTTATAAATGCAAAACAAACCAAGGATAAATGAGCATCGGGTCGCACTCCCTGGATGGCCACTCACCTTTTTGTAATGAAATAGCCGCTCTCCTCCTTTGATTCATGATCTTGTGTTTAATTGCGTTTGCGCTGCGTGGTAATGCAGGATAACTGTAGTGAGCTGTAGACGTTGGTGTGTTTTAGCTGTCCCACCTGCAGGCTCACTTTCAATAGAGCTGGAAAAGAAAACGAGAAAGGGATACAAAAGGAAAAAAGTAGGTGAAGGTGACACTTGTCTTTCCATTCTTTTTGTGGGGGAGGTGGGTGAGGTGTAATCTAGTCCCCTCTGCTGTGCTGGCCTGTACTTATTTTCTGCCTCACTAAACTGATATTATTCACGCAAATTCCATCTGGACAGCTGGGGGAAAAAAGGACAACAAGACACTGTGATTTCTCGGAGGGGCTCTGAATAAATGAATACATTTGGAGGCTGGCGCACAGCCTGTGTGCATACTAACACTGGCAGATGAAACGCAGCGGCGGCAGCAGGGATTTGGGTTGCGGGAACGGTAAAGGATCCTCTGCCGCGATTGGCTTTGACGTTTGTCAGGAAGATAATTCATTTTCTCTGGGCCTCCTTCACTATCCGCCCATCTCCCTCCTTTGTCCAGGCGACCCTGTCAAGATAAGTTTGTTTATGAGATGTGGCACGGTGCCCCCCCACCCCTCACCGGCCCACTAATTGGGGTCCTCTGTGTGCTGTGTATTCATTAATCGGCTTTCAGAAGACATTTCCGATGAGCATGATATCATAGCGGTGTAGGACGTGAGAATCTTCCAGGGGCTTGAGACTGGACTGGACTCATTTTAGACAGATAGAAGAAGATGGATAGATGGATGGATGGATGGATAGATGGATGGATAGATGGACAGATGAACAGATGGATAGATAGATGGATAGATGAATAGATGGATAGATGAATAGATGGATAGATAGATAGATGGATGGATAGATGGTAGTTTTAGTCATCATACGTCCGGTCCAAAGTTGTGTTAACTGTGTATAACAGTGGGAATACACTTTTGACTAATGGGCATTAAATCCTTTTTGCTCTTGCACCACATTAATCTTTTCTGTGGTCGACATGTTCCTTAACAGAAACTGTCAACTTGTCTACTGAGTCAGCAGCTTTTGGGTTCAGGCTGAATAGAGCATGAAATCAATGAGATTCCGATTAAGACAAATAAAATTGAGCTCTGAAAAATGACTTTTATCACCTCTGCCAAACAAGGAAATACAATTAACATCAGCAGTACTTTGTTCGGGTATTTCCTGCAGTACTATCCAAACATCACCTGTTCGGTTTTAACTCCCCCCCTTAATGCTAATTAAGGGGGGGAGTTATTAGCCATGCTCTAATGAGCAAAAAGCACATTGATCCATTTCTACCCTCTCCTGTGCAGCTCAGTGACAAGAAGCCATTTTCAGCTCTTTTTTTTTAAGGGCATTTAGAGGGAAAAGTCCTCCGTTCTGACTGGGGAGTCACAATGTTGCAGCTGCTGCCCGAACACCTGCCCTCTAATCTTATATTTTGATGGTGTGTTAATAAATACAAGATCAGATGACATATCCCAGATCCTCTTATATTGTGTCAATGTCTTGCAGGTTAATTTGGTGCATTCTCACTTTCATAACCACATTCAGGAAGTATATAATTGGCTGAAAGCACAGCAACAAGAGGAGGCTTATTTCATGGCCTACAGTGTGCATTTTGAAGTCTTTTATTATTGTTATTAGAGGTATAGAGGATTCTCTCTAAGGAATGGAGGGGCCATGGATGCGCAGATTTTCCGGAAGTGACTCCATTTAAAGCTGAGATTTCATCCTGTTTACATAGAATTGAGTTCACGCACATCATGTTGCCCAGGGTTTTCTCCTTCAAAGTACACACAGAAATCATTATCCATCAAATCCGACTCACTCATTAATCCACGTAAAATGAAAGTCGCAGCTCTCGGACGCATGGGTCACTGAGCACAAAAAGGGGAAAAAAAGGAAACATAGAATAATATATACACACGTATATACATATATAAATACACACACATAGATGTAAATATATCTACATACATATACATATATATATAGCCTAGGTAACATAAAAGAGAAACATGGTAGAATATAAGGAATTCAAAGTCACAAGTAAGACATAAAATAAAAGCTGTTTAGATGAGAACAATATGCTTTTGAAAAATGTGTTTGGATGGATATGATGGATATATGAGAGGAATGTTGAACCATGAAATAAGCTAACTATTGCAGCACAAAGATGTAACGTGTTGGAGGTAGTTAAAAACCTGTGCCCTTGGATTCACACATCCCTTTGGTTCCTAAGAGCTGAGGCTGACACATTAGGACACATCCACATGATCTCATCATCCTGGATCTGTGTGCCAGTAATATGTCTTACACTTACACAAAATCAAAGCAGGAGAAAGTGTGATTTATTTTGTGGAGGTGAGACAGTGTTGCGCGTTGTTTTCCCAGGTGGGCCTGTGTTGGGGTTCCTTCTGTTTGGGTGTGTTTTAGTCTTTTGGATCAGGTTTTATCATCGTCAGGTCTACTTTGCATTGGGTCACTCTATCCTTAAGTCCCTTTTGGATTGGACCTTTTTTTATTTTAATGACTTAACTAATTGATTCATGTCAGGTTTAGGTTTTACACTGGTCTGGGTTTGGGTCGAAATATAATATGCATGTGATTTTTTTAATGCATAAAAAAGGTCTACGTCTTGAGTGAGCACAAAATTTTGAGTCAGTGTTTGGTTCATGAGTGCTCTGTGGAACACCTCGTTGGATACCATCTTTCACCACTAGATGGTACACTTAGATTAGCCCTGCTTCAGTTCCTACAGCCTGATTTTCTCATTCCATTCCTCTCCCCTCTCCTTCTCCTGTGCCTTGCTCTCTGACTCCTCTCGTCGGCCCCCCCCCCCTTCCCCTTACACCAATCCAGCTTCATGACATTTATGAGGAGCAGTGAAAATGATAGCTTTTTTGATGGAGAGCCCTATATTTTTCTGATTGAAAATGCTGTGATGTGATCTCGGATTTGATCTAAACTGCATCAATTTGAGCTTGAGTAATGAGTCTGAGATGGGTTATTAGATAGTAATTTAGTAATGTGGGGCTGTGGAGACTCACCTACTCAATCTCCCTTCCCCTCTTTACCTCATCTTCTCTGAAAATTACTTTATCTAAATCTCTTTCTTTCACACATTTAAGTAGTGAAGCATACAGACAAGAAAGGTAATTGAGCAGCCTAAGTGAGAGTGAACACTCCGGCAGCGGGATGATGAATGTGTTCCTGGTCTTCCCTTTACCGCTGTTATTGTTATATATTTTTTTTCCTCTGTGAATCAGCCTGTGAATCAGCCTGTGAATCAGCCTGTGAGATTCTCTCACCGCCAGCTGGGACCTGGCAACTTGAGGTAGTGGATCTGGAGACGGGGCTTATGAAACACCTCTCCATAGGCTCCTCCTTACCACACCTCTGCTTCCTCTCTGTCCCGCTTTTCTTCAATCCCTGCTTGATCGTGTCTCTGCTTCCTCCATCAGTGGCTTTGGCTTTAAAGGAAGACCAAACCGCATCGCTCCTAGTCTGGTCTGTTTTAGAGCTGGTTTTAAGATGTTCTATCAACACTTTCAAACTATGAGCTATGGTATCATTAGAATCAGCTTTATTGTATGCCAACACATACAAGGAATTCTTTTTACATTTATCCACTCAAAACAAAATTCAAAGGATAGGAAAGACCGACATACATATTCAAATATACACATTATTTACAATGGTTCAATCCAATTCAATTTTGGTATTAGGAGTTAGTCGTGGTATCAAACAGTGGTAACCAAAACAAACACATATATAATGAACAATTTCTAGTGTGTGTATGGACGGTCAGCTGTTCATCAGAGTGATGGCCTTTGGGAAAAAGCTGTTTCTGTGTCGTCCATTTGATCTGAAACTCCTACCAGATGGAGGAGCTCAAACAGGTGGTGTCCGGGGTGTGAGGGGTCCAGGATGATGCTTCCTGCGTCTTTCTGGGCTCCAGAGGAGTGACTCTCCTCAAGGTGGGCAGGTTGACACCAACGATCCTCTCGACCACCTTCATTGTCCTTTGTAGTCTGTTCCTGTCCTGCTTGGTGGCTGAAGCGAACCACACCATGCTGGATGCGGACAGGACAGACTCCATGACTGCTGTGAGAGGCTGTATTTCCTCAGCAGGTGAGGGAAAAACATCCTCTGCTGGGCCGTCTTTATTATGGAGGTGATGTTGAGTTCACACTTCAAGTCCTGTGAATTTATAATCCCAAGTATTAAAAGACGGTGTGCGACGGTCCTTTTTGAACCACAGTAAATCTTGTTTCTTCTCAGTGTGGGGGGTTCTTCTTATAGTTGGTGATGTCCTGCAGGTCTGTCCACACTGACACCCGGTCGCTGCCCGAAAACCTGTGCTCCTGCTCATCAATGTTGCTTGTCGGTGCTACTCATCGGTGTGTTCCTTGCCTTGTGCAAGGGTGTCAAACTCGTCTTACTTCGAGGGCCACATGCAGCCTAATTTGATCTCCAGAGGGCCGGACCAGTAAAACCACTGCTCATTTGTTAGGTTTACAACACATTTTTGATTAGTATTTTTATTATCATTATAATTGTTATTACAATCAAATTATGTCAAGAAGATAGTATTTTAGTACTACAAATAGTATTTATTATTATTATTATTATTATTATAATAACCTGGGTATTTACAGGAGCACTGTTGTTCCTTTGAGCAACTGTTTTGCAACATTATTATTGAATTATGTCAGCAAAAATACCAATCATGTGTTGTAATCCACTTTAAATGGAGTAAATTCCCTTGATTTAGTTACCATTTTTAACAGTGCATCCGCAATGCGGTCCATAATTCTACTAGCGACCTGATTGGAAGCAAAATTGGCTGGTTTTGTGTCATATTTGTAACACTGCAAATTTGAGAGCGCGCGCAGGAAGAGTGGAGTGAACGTGCTGGAACAATCGGAGAGACCCAAGGCTGCACAGTGGACCGAGCGATAGGAGTCTTTTAAAACAGTGGAACAGTGGTCCAGACTGTTGCTGTCTTAGGCGGGGGGCAGTTTTTATGTTGGCTATGTTTTAGCAGGTGGTTGCTGAGATAAGCACGGTTAAAATCCCCCACAATGATGAGCAGGGAGTCTGGATGTTGTTGCTCCACAGTGTCTATACGGTCTCCCTCGTGTTGCAGCATGTCGCTCACACACGCTCGAGAGGAATATGAACACCGACCAGGATGATCGAGGAGAACTCCCGTGGTAAATAAAACCGTCTCCAGTTTATGGAGATGGCTTCCAGATTAGTGCAACACATTTTGCTCAACACTGAGACATAATTACACCAAACGTTGTTGATAAAAAGCAGATTCCACCGCCTCTTGTTTTCCCCGTAAGCCCTGTTACGCAGTCTGCCCTGTAGAATCCTCCTCGTGATTGGTGTCCGAGTGCAAGACATCCATCTGCAGATAATAATTTTAAACACTGGCATGTTTCATGCCTCAGTAAACCTGGGTACCCAATGCTGTTTTTTTTTTCAAAACTGGTTTAAGGGCTGACGTGATCTCTCTCTGCTGTTTTGTCATTTTATATTTTTTATGTAGCGTTGTTACTGTTCCAGTTTTGTGGCTCGGTGTTGCTTCATAGTAAGAAGGCCTGGAGTCCAAAGCCAGTGCATGCCGGCCCAGGTTGTCCTATGTTGTGTTTACTTGTTCTCCTGAAGTGCACGTGGGTTTCCTCAAGGTTTCCCCTACACCAAAAAAAAAATGCGTTGGGCTGCACCTGCCATTGCCCTTGACCAAGGCACAAGGCTGTAGGCCTAAAGGTGGTCCCCGGATGCCCAACAGAGAAACCAGACCTCACGAGTTGTTTCTCCTCATGTTGTTGATTTTCTGTTTCTGTTCTGATTCATTTATCTCACATGTGGTTCCTGTCTCACCTGGCTGTAGGAGGAGGGGGAATCTCTCTTTGAATTTCCTCTCGTGAGGTTTCTTCCTTTTTCCTCTATGTTGAGGTTTTTTTGGGGGTTTCCTTGTCTTCAAAGTGAGCTTTGGCCTGGGTTGGGGACAGTTGTCATTATGTGGGCCTTATGAAGCCCTTTGAGAGGTTGGATGTGATATTGGACCAAACAAATAAACTTGACTTGACTTGACGACACATTTCATCGTACTAAACTAATGGATAAAAATTCTCCCCATTCTTCAAAAAGACTTTTTATGCATCCATTTTTTTCAAATCATAGCAACTCTGCACAGACAATAAGACAGTAAAAATGGGATAAAACAGGAACAGACATTAATAAACCAAATCGAATGTGTCAATTTTACTTTTGTCCTTATGTACACAAATATAATTTAAGTGATACTGCAGGGTGTCAGCTGGTTTCCCAGGGACATCAGGGTAGCAGCTTTCTCTCTGTGATGATGACAGGTACACATGTACTTTTTTCTTTTATGCTTAATTCGTTGAATTTTAGCTTTTTAATCAACTTTGGGAATTATTGTAACATCTGTCGATTTAGTAAAAATGCTTCCCATATTCTACGTAAGACCACCGTTAGTCTGATAACATTTAATCGATAACATTTCTCTGTAATTAGACATCTGTTGATGTTTTTTTTTTTTTCCAGACCTCGATCATGTGATGTGAATTGTTGTTTCTTTCTCGGCTCCCATTCTCCCCCTCTTTGAAATGCCCTTTGGGCCCTGGAGGCCCGTCTAACCTCAACACCAATTTGTTCACATTCCCACATTGTTTACTCTTCAGCTCAGCCTCCGTCACACTGAATTCTGCTTTGAAACGGTGGAACACTGTTTGAGTTTGCACGTTTGTGTATGAGCTGAGTGTGACGGTTCACTTTTTGTGCTTTGGATTCTTCTCTGCAGTAAGCCACAGGTACACAACAGAAAGGACCCGTTTTAGGCCCTTTTTGGAAAGGAGCCACATTTTGCTCTCTGTGACGTATGTGAGGGAGAATCGCTCTCATATCCTGTCTCAGTGTGCACTGATCCACGTAGACTCATGTGACTGAGACAGAGCACACGAGCAGAAAGAGACGGAGCAGGCAAAGGACAAGTGTTTATTTTCCTCTGCATATGTAAAGTCAGGATTTGTGGGACACGTGTGAAGGAACAGAGGCTTCCTCCTGCTTCGTGTTTACAGTTGGACCTGGTTAGAGTAGCTACCAGATGTCCAGCCAGAGCTCTAGGACTTGGCCCCAACGGCCTAAAAAGTTTAACAAGTATTGACAAAATGCTATGCAAAATGTCATAAAATCACATCGGAAAGAAGGAATTTAAACCAAGGAAAATATTAAAATGTGGCTTGAAAATGAAATATAATATCAACCAGGGTGTTTTACTTTTATTTTGACTTTCTTATTTAATTTAGCCTGCGTGCACTTCCCATTTTCACTTGGTAACAGAATACAATACTGAGAAAATACAAAGGGAAAGAAAAAACAGCAGAACATTAGTTTATTATCGGTGTTCATAGTTTGGTGCTGGTGCTGCTCTAGAGATGCATGTGAATGTTTTTGTAGGATGTGTGCTTCCTCGTCTCTTGTTGCCGTGATCAGTGAGTCGCTCTAGTCCCGAGAAAACCTGTTGACCTCTACATTTGACAAATGACACAATGTCTCTCTCCAAGTGCTACATTTACATACGACTTCTCCCCTACTGGGCGACACGGTGGCTTGTTGGTTAGCACTTCCTCCCACCTCCAAAGACATGCAGCTTAGGTGAATTGGAGTAGATAAGATAAGATAAGATATTCCTTTATTAGTCCCGCAGTGGGGAAATTTGCGAGTATCAAAATTACTCACCATAGGAGTGAATGGGAGTGTGATTGAGTTTTCTGTCCTATTGTGTCAGCTCTGTGATGGACTGGTGACCTCTTCATGGTGTACCCTACCTTTCATGACTGCTGGGATAGGCTCCTCCCCCACCGTGACCCTGAGATTGATAAGAGCTATAGATGATGGATGGATGCTCTCCTATTCTAAACACCCCTCCATTACTACTCTGGTGTTTGAGTAGTATTCTGGTATTCACTGACTGACTGCCCGTGTGTGTAAGTCGTTCACCACACCTGTGAAAATTCAAATCTTTATTCAAAAAGCCACATTCAAATTCTAGCCTTAACATTCAAAGTTTTGATCATATCGTCACGTCCGTGTTTGTAAGTGACCTTTGTCCCTGTTGTGAACACAGGTCTGCATGAATGCATGCACTCACGAACAACGTAACATTACAGTCAAATAATTTAAGCTTCTTGTGCTGTTTGTTGGGATAAAATGTTGATGTCTTTGTCTGGACTAACAGCTGCTATTGGAAGAGAAGAGGAATGACGCCCACTCTGGATGATGATGATGATGATGATGATGATGATGATGATGTACTTGCACAAGAAATTGAGAAATATTTTTTTTTTTTATGTTCTCTCAGCTGTCGTGTATCCAGAACTGGGACTTGGATGAGATCTTGGACCACATATACTGTACAAGTGGCCCAAAATCAGCTTTAGTTTGTTTACTTTAGTTTATTAAAATCAGCAATAAATCTGCTTAGATAACATGTAGGAAAAGCACAGCATAGTGAAGGTAGCATGGGTGGTCCCTGTGGCTGCACTATGAAACTCTACTGGTCAGTCAGATTCCATGCGCAGAAGTATAAGGCATTACATTGATTCCAGGCGGTGTGACAGAACAACAAAACAAATGGAAAACAACATTCTGTGATGTCGTCCTGACTGGTTGCGTGCGACACATAGCTAACATAGCATTATTGTTATTACATAAATGTTAACTTTTTTTAATTTCCCTTAATTAAGTACAGTAAAAACAAAACAATCACGTTTAATGACTAAACAGGTATAATATCTTATCGTGCTGTCATGGAGAAAAAACACAAGAAGAAAGACAAGACAGAGGAGAAATATTTTTGGACAGAGTTCATTTCAAGTCATTTAAATATCTCTGGTCACATCAAATGAAAGGTGTGCCAAGAGTACCTGTTTTTAACTGTAGCCTTGCTGTTAACCATGCTTCACTCTTTTTCCGTCGACTTACTGTGTGGGGTCTTGGGTTTCATGAGACAGATTTTTATTTCTTTTTGCAATTACAAGAAGGAATCTGAGTTAATACGTTTGATCATTGTTGTCCTCTGAACCTTCAGGTCCTATTCCTTGTATATAGTATGTATGTTTGAAATGGTTTCCTGTAGGACCCCCTTTATATATACAGACTCTTTTTTAATAAGAGGAGATTCTGCAGACCATCTTGTTGATTGGTCATGGATTCCTCTGCTTAGATTTGTTTTAGGTGGGGCGAGGTCAGGCTGAGTTGCAGTAGCCAACACAACCAGTAGCTCCACATTTCCTCTTTGAAAGGGCTTAAGAAGTCTTAAGCAAATAGGGATTCTTTTTCATTTGATGGCTCTGTCCGTGTGAGAGTTAGCCATCTTGAATCATCCATCCATCAACTGTCCCTGATTATTCCTGTTCAGAATTACAGAGGGTTTCCATTAGGTGAAAGGGGAAACATGCAGCCCTGCATGGAGGGAGGCCAAAAATTCAACCCAGGATCATCCTGTTCTAAGCAGTGAATGTAGATAGTTTTTGTCTCTTTGATGAATCTTTCTCTGCGTTTGCCTCCTTGAGTTATTGAATATCATTTTGAATGGTGATTCCATTTAGGTTGTCAACCGTCAGCGGCGAGGCTTCTTGGAAGAGCGATGGCCTTCTTTAGTTCCAACAAAGATTTCTCTCCTTTCACTGGGTGATCTGTAGCGTACGTCACTCCAAAGATGAATGGTTTATTCCCACTGCCACTCCAGAGGACAGACAGAGAGACAGGCTGCTCTTCACCGCTGGCTACATGTATACGGTATCAGTCATGATATTGTGTGAGTCAGTCTTTGTGTTTGCAGTTTCTCGGTATTTCTCGCATTTTTCTGTGCCTCACTGTCAATCTCTGCTGGACCGTGCAGCCAGCACTCTGCATTCCCCGCATAAACACACTCCCTGTGGGATGGTCCTTGGCAGGTTGATTCTGCAGATCTGAGAAGACCTCAGCAACCTCCCTTAGATCAACAAGTGCACTTATTGATGACTTATACAGTCAGCTGGGCTTGAGGAGTTACCCGTGATGCTGTCAGACCCCCATGTGGGATTTTCTCAGTGTGGACTTGGCTCGAGGACAGTGCAGGGCTTTTTGTGCTTCCCAGTTGTAGATGATGAATTGTGAGGCCGTACCAGTGAGACCCATGGATCACATACTTATGTTAAGTACATTTGTCCCCATTGAGTACTTCAGTGCGCTCAAAAATCAATCATTATGGATGTAATATGTAATGCAGGGATTCTCTGTGCGTTGGCACATTAGTGTGTAAAGACTTATTACCAATATTTATTGCCAGACATTTTTCCAGGAAAAAGACACCGTTTTCTGGAGAGCTAGGAATGTTGTATGCCTCCCTGCTCTGCTGTTTGGTGTCTGTGTATGTGTCCTGTGCAGACCCAACCAACACGGAGACCATGTTAATCGGCGTGTCGCTCGGGGTCTGGGGGCTATGTTTGCTTCCCACAATTTTCTGCATGTTTGCCTCAATCCGAGCAGAAAACCTTCAGCGCTCCACATGTGTTTCTAATAACACACAGCCGTGTTGGCCTAGCAGGGGATGTCGGGGGGAGGGGGAGAAAGAAAGGAGGCATAAGGGAAAAGGCTGGGTTGGATGTCAACGGGAAGGAAATCAGAAGAGTTCGATCCCACAGGTTGGAATGTGGTTCCAGTGAACCAGTGATTGAGTGCTGCATCGTTCTCCAAACAGACATACTTGGATGCAAATGTAGTTTGACTAGGAAACCAGTGACACTGAGTTTAACAGACACTAAAATGACACACGTTGACAGCTTAATTAGAGTAATACCTGTAATACCCATCTCATCCAATAAGTCCATTATAAAGTGAAAATTCATCCCAAAGGTGTTCATTCCTACATCAAACAAACCTTAACTACAAGTAAAACAAACCCACAGAGCATTAACCTACATAAAACCCATCTATTCTACCAATCTACCCACGTAACTTCAGGTGGTTAAGGAGATATTCATGGAGGACGTGGACAAGGAGACATGAAAGCCCCTCGTGCTGAACCGAATCAGCACCAAAGTCATCTCTGGAGAAGACCAAATCCACATCCAGTAGGAGCCAGTGTTTGGTTTTATAAGTCTGAATGGTGATGTATGGCCCGCCCCTAAAACTACTCAAATGTTTCTTGGCCCCGCCTCTCCTCAAAATGCCATAAAATCCTGACAATTGTTTTGAGTTTTGAGTTATCTCACAGGGGCGCTTGGTAACTAGAGAAGGCTAAACCTTCCCTACATTTACTGATGGCTGTGGTAATGTTCACCATACACTTCATGCTGAAGGGGACGCGGTGTGCACTCGCCACGAGGTTTAAGTATAGAAGGCCAAAAAGCGCAACCAACACGCACAGCGTAAAATGGAGACCGAGTCGACCGGCCTGGCCCCCGTTGTTTTGGTAAGCGTACGAGTCGTATCTGCTTCGTTTTAAAAAAAAAACGCCGAGTTTTGTGTGATTTAGATCAGTTATCTTACAGTCGTACATCATGATGTGACAACATCAGCTGGATTCCTCGCATAGTATGGTTTATTTCAGGAAGTAACATTCCTAAACACCTTGACGTCGCTTTTTAACAAGAATTGGTCACATTAATTTGTGCATTACATTAGTTGGTAGTGGTATTTTTTTATTTCATACTAAATATTCTGTGTCTAACGTCTCATCAGAGAGCTGTCATTTACGTGAACGTGTTGACAAAATATGTCTTCTTGACCAGCTAGATATTTCCACCAAAGGCCCTTCCTCCTCCTCCTCCTCCTCCTCCGGTGTCCATACAGGCTCGAACCGGTGTCAGAACGTTCCAGAATCTCCCCCCTCTTGTTTTTTCTTCTCCGGTCTGACTGCTTTGTTCCTATTGGCTCCGCCCGACGACGTCACGGAGCGCAATGCCCAAAGTTCGACCGGATTGAACTTTGTATGCGATGCCTGTAGCCGCGTGTCGCCGCCTTAGGGTGACAACGATTGATCAATGTAAAAAGTCAAAAGTCGGCCAACATTTGCTGTGTGTTGTTGTTTGGGGTTGAACCGGTGATATGAACGTGGTTGTTATATTTGATCAGCTTTCACTGTGTAACGTTAGTGTTTATTAGTATGTGTGCACTAATTAGCTGTATTATTCTGTGTGTGTTGTCAGTGCTGAGAGTTGCTGTATATGAACATGATAACGTTTTCCTCCATGATTGATAAATCAAGAAGGCTGTGTCAAATAGTCAAATGGTGAAGTCAAATATTAACCTTCTCTGTCCTCACACACACAAATAGACAATGTCTTAGCCAAGCTGCTGTTGAGACCTGAGAGAGAATGAGCAGGTTGAAGGAGCGAAAGAAGGATAAATCAGGGAACTGCAGCTTTTCTTCTTATGCATTGCTGCTCTTTCATACGAAGCAACAACACACAGCTCACTTTTCCCCGCGACTCTTTTGCTCATCTCCACTCTAGACACCGGCTCAATCTCACAATAACGTTGTCTTCCTGTAGAATGAGCTCTTTGTCTGGAGGATCCCAAATCCTGACACATTTGAAGGTTCTCTGTTACGTAACAACCCTTTTCCCAGACAGTCGTTTGAGGTCCTCCAGAAGTAGCACCTGTTTCATCCCCGTCCCTCACCCCCAACGTTAACCGAGCCATTTCCCTCCCTCCATTCCCCCATCATCTTATTAGTGGCCTCACAGACGAAAAGCATCTGGAACAAACCACCTGTAAGTCAAAGTTCAGGGTATAATGTCACTGTTTTATGTCCAAAGGAAAAAAGAAATATAAAGTGTCACTCCAACCAGCAGAGGTGAGGAGTTCAAAGCAATTCATAATTCATCAGCATCATTTATACGCAGTGTAAGCTTATGCTGCTCTTTATACGAGCTAAGGGTTTGGAAAGTTTGATCTGTGCTGTTTTCTTGAATATATATCCAATATGCTAACATAAAATACATATAATACGCAACAATGCCAAGTATCCATCCATTCATTTTCACACCAGCTTAACCCTCATGTCCTCAGGACTCTAGACTCTATGCAGATTGTTTGAAATACGTCCGTAGTTAGACAACATTGTACTTTTCATTGTGGGTCTGAAAGAATTTTGTGGGTTCACGGTCTGATTCATATCGCAAAGCGCTCAATGTCAGGGTCAGGGTGTGTCTGACAACAAATTTGTAAGCATACCAGGGTTCTGAAGTAAAACGTCACGGTGTGTAGCAGATTGAGCAGAGGTTCCATCAGGCCCGATTCAGTCTCTGCTCACACACACTGCTCCTTTGTGGTATGTGCTGTTTTAACAGGTATTGCAGAACAGTTTCTGGACACATCATGAGCTTTGGACCACGCTGCGAGATGGCCACCAGGCCCTGTTGTGCTTTCACAGTGCACCGCGTCGCTAACTGTTATGCGATAAACTTAGAAAGTCCTAGTCTCATAGGGTCAGGGCCGGTGTTTTTTAAGACGGGACGGGGCATGGGGTGGATAACAAAGTAAGATTCGTTTGGTGATTTCTGCACTTGGTAATGGTAGTACTCCTCAGAGCTTTCTGCAGGCTTTTGTTGAAACTAGTAGAGATTGATCAGGTCCATACATGGTTTTGTTTGACTGACTCCTCGGTCCGTGTGTATGTGTGTATTCCAACTGGTTGCGTCAGTATACACCTCTCCCTATGGCGATCCTGTCATCCTCAGCTGGGCCGCTGCTTCTACTTATCTGATTTTCTGAGACATGCCTGTGTGTTCACAGGTGCCAAAGAGCGACAGACAAGCTTTGAGTTGGCGTTCAGGCAGCGATTGGAAAGCTGGAATCGCTGTCCTCTGTGCCTTATTACTGTGGGACCTGATCCCAGGTAAAATGTGTGGATGCCAAGCCAGACATACTGAACCAAACAGCCGTATTCAAACACTTTGGTCTGTCTTTATAGCACCTTTTATATGATAGGAGAATACTCCACAGCTTGGAAACGTCCCTTCTTTTGCACTAACCTCCAGCCAGATCCTCAAGCAGCCGTATATCTCTTTTCCTGTCAACAGCAAATTGGTTGACCCTCGGGGCGTCCTAAGTCATACCGCTGTACCATTCATTGGCTAATGAGCACTGTGCCACTGATGTCATCAGTCAGCGGCTGTGACGGAGCCCAGCTCTCATCTTTTTAACCTTGTGAAAGAATACAGCTTTTAGGTACTCAGTCCCATGTGAATGTGATTCAGTGCAGCTTCACTTGTCTACAAAGAACGGAATCAGAGCTGGGTGTCCGTGGGTGAGGGAGTGTATTTCTCCCTTGTTCATTTGTGTCAGTAACCGTGTTGAAGCATCAAGCGGCATGAAGCCACACGCAGGTGGAGAGAAGAAAAAACTCACCAACACGGCATTAATATTATTGGACGTTTCTGCGAAGCTTCTCTCACGTCCGTGGTATTGCACTCTTGAATCTTTGCCAGCATGCTGGTGCCCCCCCCCCCCACACACACACACACACACACACTTTGTTTCTGTCTGTCTTTTGCGTTCTTTCTTCTGTTCACCTCAGAACAAGTCTTAATTTGTCAGGAATATTACTGCCCTGTGCTGACATTTGCCGGGCTGTGGCGGTTTATGAGCAGTGGGGCCAACTTCGATACGATTGGCTCACGTGTGACGCACCGCAGCTTAGACTCTCCCCCTAGTTTGGCTTGTTTAAACACACACACACACACACACACTTGGTGCTGCCCGCGGCATTCAAAAACTGTCAGGTGGAATTCTTCAGCAAGTGCAGTCACACTCGTTCTGGTTTGTACAGCGCTGGGGAGCTTGAAAGCAGGAATGAGTGATTGCTGGGTGCTTAAGGCTGAGCAGCGGTCGTGGCTACGCGTGCCCGTGCTGCAGGACGCACACATCTGAAGGCCAACGCTCCCACATCTGTGGCACATTCACTGACTGAGGAATTGCAGGGGAGATATGCTTTGTATGTCTTATAGCTTTAGGTTTAGATAGGTGTGTGATTTGTGTGACGTTTGCCTCAGGGGTGTGTACAAACTTTGTGTGTGTGTATGTCTGTGTGTGTGTGTGAGAGAGAGAGAGAGAGACAGGGTCTGTTTCCT
>OMNV01025006.1:38136-75968 GCA_900303265.1 Brotula barbata
AGAAATAAGTCAAATATTTGTATTTGTAGTTTTTTTTACTATGATGTTCACATATCTTCTTGATAATTAAAATGTCAGTAATTGTATATTTAGTTCAAATCATCTGAATTATTTTTGTTTTGAAATAAAAGCCCCTTTATGTACAACAGTTACAGCGGACACCAACAGCATCTTAATGTAATGAATAATTCTACACATGATGAGAGACACGAGGATGAGGTCGAACCCGTGACTGAAGATGGTGAAGAGGAAGTGGAAAACGATGCAGGAGGCTCAGATGAGCAGACAGATACAAACACAGAGACAGAGACAGACAGGGATGAGCAGCAGGGGTGGAAGATAACGTAGGCCAGAAAAAATGTCATCAAATTGTTGTAATAAATGATTTGGTACAAATCATAAACCTGTGTAATGTTTAACTGACGCACTCATGAATGTAATGTATGAATTTATCATGAAATCACCAGATTCACAGTGTGAATTGAATCATATAAAGTTTTGTGTGATTTAGATCAGTTATCTTACAGTCGTACATCATGATGTCACAACATCAGCTGGATTCTTCGCATAGTATGGTTTATTTCAGGAAGTAACATTCCTAAACACCTTGACGTCGCTTTTTAACGAGAATTGGTCACATTAATTTGTGCATTAGATTAGTTGGTAGTGGTATTTTTTTATTTCATACTAAATATTCTGTGTCTAACGTCTCATCAGAGAGCTGTCATTTACGTGAACGTGTTGACAAACTGTGTTGTTAAAAAATGTCTTCTTGACCAGCTAGATATTTCCACCAAAGCCCCTTCCTCCTCCTCCTCCTCCTCCTGAGGTGTCCATACAGGCTCGAACCGGTGTCAGAACGTTCCAGAATCTCCGACACACACACTCGCTGTGTGTTGTTGTTTTCGGTCAGTGCATGGAGTTGCTGTATATGAACATAATAACGTTTTCCTCCATGATCTTTAAATCAAATAGTCAAATATTATCCTTCCCTGTCCTCAGCCTCCACACATGGTGAGCAGGACAGACGTCGTCCTCTTGGACCAGGAGTAAAACGTAGGCTGGCTGTTTAAGACATGAATGCAACACTATGTGGTAAAAGTAAACGTTCTAATGTGTTTACCTGAGTAAGAATGAGGTCAATGAGCTGAAAATACCTTTCCACAAGTGCCACGCTGGGAAAAATCCAGGCGGATCAAAGTGCTTCATTACAAACCACATGACAACGTTCACTCTGCTTATTGGTCAGATGGGCGGGAGCAAGAAAGTAGACAGGAAGAAGGACCTGTGTTCAGCACACAGCAGTGAGGGAAAACATGGGGCGAGTTAACGTAAAACACCCGGTTCAGAATCACCAAGACCACACCCACAGGACACACATTAGGAGGACCACACCCCCGTCACACACAGCCACACGACGCCCCAAAACACACAGTATGTCCTCAGACAATGGCGTAGATGAGTCCAAATCAGACAGGTAGCATGCTAGCCTGCTACATGAACGGTGATCAGCAGCGTTTGTTCATAACTGTTATCTGGGTAATATTTAAACCAGCAGAATTCCTAATATACTTCCAGAACAGGTCTTGAAAGTTCTGTACCACAACAAACTTTGCAAAGAAGACATTTGAGCGGAACATGCTAGTAGTTGGGTCGGATCAAGATCAGATCACTTCACCACTACTGAACTGCTCCAGAGTCGGTTTGGACCGGACCAAGACCACCTCCTCTTCAGGGTCTGCGTTTGTTTTGGTCTGCACCTGAATGGTGATTTCTGTGTTCACACCTGAACAAAGGAACCGCACCGAGGGGGAGACCGGACCTGAGATGAGACCTGAGAGTCAAACAGCTTCTGGTGACTCACTAAAGGACTCCACCCCTCCATAAACCGCCATCCAGGCCCCCAGAGGTGGCAGCTTTCAGAACTTCATTCATTAGTAAGCATTCTGGTGACTTTGAGCCAATAATTATGATCTGGAGCCGAAGCATTAAGTTCTCCTACAGAGAGATATAAACTTCATGAATCAGCATAATCTCATTTTCTACTTCATTATTAATCTGTTCTTCGGCAGCTGGTATCATTTGGGAAAATCTGTTGAAAATGGACGCTTTCATCGTGTTTGTTACAGACACTAAACACGTTATGCTGCCATGGAGTTACTGAACCGACAGAGACATTATGAAAATTAGATCACCGTCAGGGGGATCTTGGTATGATGTTTAAACTGATTAAATTGGATATTGGACTGAGAATGAACACAACAGAATGTAAATAATGTAGCAGCGTAATGATGTAAAGAAGCGTTTGGACGCCAGGGACACACGGGACGCGGGGCGATGAGAGACGAGACAAACGTGAGCGGCAGGTGGAAACTTTGCTGTTCCTTCGTGGTGACGTACTACTCCTTTAAAATGACACAGTGGAAAAACACAGCAAAGACTTCAGGCTGTTCAGACGACAATTTTCAAAATATTTGTACCACAATTTTCCGTATGTTCCAATTTCTCACCAAACGAAAAAAAAAAGTTGTGTTTTATGGTCTAACGGAAAACGCTCGACCGCATCATCTGTGGGGGAACACGGAACAACTCAGGGAGGGAAATGACGCTAACGGAGGCTAAACAGCCACAAATAGGGCAGCACAGATGGAAGCACAGAACGAGGCCTCTGACTTCAGATGAACGTTGGGATTCATCGATTAAAATAAATCCTACAAACAGACTGGATGGCAGGTAATATCCGGTCCAATTCAACCTTTTCCTCCATGTGATGGAGAGCTGGACACGCCTCCACGTTCTACAACATTGATTTATTTGTGTGATTACGATCGAATTATCAGACGTGTTCTTTTATGCCATTAATCCCAGTGTGCCCGTAAATGTAAATGTAAATGTAAACGTAGTCGCCGTCTCCTTCTTAATCGTTTAAATATTTTGCTGGGACACCAAAATGATCAGGCTTTCACTTCATTTTTAGTTGGGAGTCGGGACAATGTTTGGAAAACAAAAAGTATTTCATTGGTCCATCGTGTACTTTTGAATTCTGCAGACGACAAAGTGGGAGCAGAGTTGTTGTTGTTGTTGTTTTTTTTTGCTGTATGAAAGTTCAGTCCCGGTGTGAAAGCTTCCATTATAACACAAAATCAACTTTCTGTGTGAATAATCTGCAGCCAACGTCTTTTAGAAGTAAAATGTACTTTGTTCCAAAAGTGTTATGTAGGAAAATGTCCTCATCAAGAGGTTCATAGTACTTTACAGAAACAATGTGTTTACCCTAAAGTCCCCTGAATGTGTCCTAATTATAGGCAGAGTAGTTTGGTAAATATAGTTCGTGTCGGTCTGGGGCCTACGCTCAGCAGGCTCACACTGAGGCTGCAGGCCGCCTGTAAACCCCCACTGGGTGAGCCGTAATGAGGGAGTCTTGGGCTGCGATCCCTCTGCTCCGGTTTAATGCGGCGATACCTGCCCACACGACAGCCCGACCGTCGGCGGCCGCGCAACGGCCGGGATTTACTCTCTTTATTACCTCGGTGGAGCGTTTAATTTCCTGAACATTTGGGTGTGTTAGTGGTACAAGCAGGCGGGTGTCAGCACGGGCAATCACTCAGGGTGATGCTGGGAGACAGTGACACACTGAGGCATCATTACCTCGGTCAGGAGGGAGAGAGGCTGTCTGCGTGTGTGTGTGTGTGTGTGTGTGTGAGAGAGAGAGAGAGAAGTAATCCTTTGTTACGATGAGTCCCCTGCCGGCGTAGGTCTGTTTACATGTGTGTGCACGTGTCCTTTGTGGATTATATACGTGTATGTAGGGTAATGTGATGGCCATTACTTGGCTGATTGGCCCCCAGGAGCTCATAAACAGCACTTCACTCCAGCCTTGATGAATAAGTTGGCACCCAAATTGTTTTTAATCAAGAGCTCATTTTTACCGAGCCCCCAGGACGAAAGAAATACTTTTAATACTTAAGTCATATTAACATTATGCAGATAAATGATGATTACATGGTGTGTTTTTATTATGAGTTTTATTTGTTACTGAACAATTTAATGAGATATCTGTACTTTTACTGGAGTATAACTTTGAGGTACTTCATGTGATACATAGACACTAAAATCATCTGGCTAAAAACAGAAACCTACAAATGACAGAGAATGACAGAGAGTCCAGAAGTTCCACTAACGAGCACACAGGTTGGGCTCCACTCCACACGGCTGAAGGTGCAACAGAAATACACCAAGGATTCTATCAAAAAAAAAAAGCTTCCCAAATATGAGCCACACAGAAAACGTTAGAGCTCCAATTCTCTCAATTGTGATTCTTCTGGATGCAGACACAGAAATGTAGCATCCCTAACGAGTAGAAAACACACATGAATAATGGCTGACGTGTCATCATGAGTGATGAGTGTCTGGTGACAATTATGGTTAGCCAGTTAGCATATTTGGTGGCTAAAAGACGTTTTCACAGCAGGTTTTTACTGGGGTCCCTTGAATAATATACTGTAGGGTGATTTAGAGAAAGATCTCATCTAACACCATCCCACACCTCTGACTGGGTCCTCTGCATGTTATCCCAGTGTCCTGACAGAGGAGAAGGGCTGTGCTGGTGGTATCTGGTCCTGTCAGAGCCCCCGCCCCGAGTCGAAGCCTCCCTCACCTCCGTTGTGCTGGTAGTGAATAGGAAGGATACACCCCGCTTCCTAACGCTCCACCCTGCCCTGTGCACTGCAGAGGAAGAGGAGAACATAAAACGCAGGAGTGAAGGGACTCCCTGGGGGGGTTAAACCTGACCAGAGGAGGTTCTCCGTCATATATCACGGGAATCCACAGGGTACGGTACGTTAGAACATTAAATGGTGGCTCATGATGAGAGCGTGCCCAATACGGAACATCAGCGGCTCCACTGTCGTTGAGATAAATTGGCTTGTCAGCATATTGATATAAGAGAAGCGGCTGTGTAGTACGTAAACGTCTTACAGCGGCATTCTAATGCTCTGTCCCTATTTCTGTTCATTCTTACTCCCCACATGGACATCCAACAAAGATGAACCTTACACATGTATACATGTATACTGTATATATGTATATATGTATATTTTTGTTATTTTTAGCGTTTTTAGTGTTTTCGCCTTTGTCTGTAGGTTGTAATCAGGATTACTAAAAATGCAGGTAAGATCAAACTTGAAAGGAAGAAGGGTATTTTTGTTTTCTTTTTAGTTTCTCCATATTAAAAACACCAGTTTTTGACGGTTTGACGACAGACTGGACTACGCTGCGTGTGTGTGTGTGTGCAGGGGCCACATGTTAGGATTAACAGTAAGACACGGGCAACATACAGCCACTAATGTGACGCTCTAATGATGCTGTTCAATATCAAGTCAGAAAACGTTGTACTTTAAGTAGTAATGTATGGATTAGCTGCTACCTTACATATCGAAGAGGAAAGTAATCAATAAAAAGATACTAAGTGGTCCATTCCATAAAATGTGTAAAAAAACAACAACAACAACAACAACCCAATACTGTTATTGCTTGTTTCTTTTTCTTTTAAATATTTACACCATTGTCAGTTGGCAAGTATTTGAGTGAAAATCAGGCCAAGCCATTTTGAATAGATATAATAGATACAGGCATTAGTCTTTGTTCCACTTTGTCCCAAAGAATTTACAGGATACCCAGTATACACGTTTTAAGTTGACGCCCATATAAAACCCACTACATGAACGATAATTCAGGAAAATGACGTTTTCTTTTCCATTATTCGTCAATTCTTTGAGTCTCTGCACTTCAAGTCATTTTAGTCGCGTGAGGAAATTCTTGGGTGACTTGCTGACAGTCTGGATGTTGTGGGGACAATGGTGATGGAGGAACAGGAGGAATGGTAGCACAGGAAGCATGCAGAGGAGGACAGGAAATAGGAAGCACAAGCAGGAATAAACGTTGTTGAAATAGCCCCAGGGAAATTTCCGTTCCACTGTCTTAAGGTTGTCCAGCAAGTCATTTCTCTGTTGTCCTTGAAAGACACAGAGAGTGAGACTCTCCCAAAGATGAAACGTCCGATAGGAGGATTGTATTGTGCTTAATATTAACACCACGGTGATACAAATCAGCACAGTGCAGACGTGGACCCATGGGGACGTTTGTCTTGCGACATCTGACTGGTTCTCTTTATGTAAACAGGTCCAAGTGCCAAAGCCAAGGAGCGGCAGCACCTTACCCACGGTCGGCCCGTCGGTTGGTGAACGTGTGTGCTGGTGTTGCTGTGAGTGGAGAATCAGGGTCTGCTGGGGCCCTGTGATGAGTCTTAATGTGACAGTGGGTGATGGAAGTGTGTTTTCATTACTCCACACAGATTTACCTTGGTAAATGTTACCACAAAGAGATCTTTACCCTGTCGGCTTTTATTTAGCCCTCAATACACTATCTCCACTTATAACAACAACCACAACAATAACAACAATCACAACCACAACAACAATAATAACAACAACAACAACAATAACAACAACCACAACAATAACAATAACAACAACCACAACCACAACAACAATAATAACAACCACAACCACAACAACAACAATAACAACAACAATAACAATAACAACAACCACAACAACAACAATAATAATTATAACAATAACAACAACCACAATAACAATAACAACAACCACAACCACAACAACAATAACAACAATAATAATTATAACAATAACAACAATAACAACAACCATAATAATAACAATAACAACATAATAATCATAATAATAACAATAACAACAATAACAATAATAACAACAACAGTAAATAATAATAATAATAATAATAATAACAACAACTCAATTTGGATAACACCTTCCGTACAGCAAAGGCAACTCAAAGTGCTTAGAGAAATGACATGCACTAAAATAGAAATGAACATGAGAACTTATTAAGAACATTATCAGGAAATGGAAAATAAAAGCTACTGAATGATATTTAAAATTAACTTAAAATTAATATGAAAGTACATAGAATAAAATAAGGTTAAAAGACAGAATACAGACAGGTCATACATATATACGTATAGGTCATATACAGTATATATATATATATATACATGTACATATACAGTGTGTACATATAATGCATAAAATCATGTAATAACATCATTAAAGGGGCCCCGTAGTGCATAACTATGAGCAAAAGAGCATCAAGTGAAATAACATCTTAGAATAACATCTTAATTGAGACGTATCAAGCAGCATTGGCTGGCAGGTTGTTTTATTTTGTTATGTCATTATCAGTCATGAAGTCATGCTCAAACTATAGAAAACATATTAGACTATGTATAGTGTTGCGTTTGCAAACAAGTCTCCAGCTCTTTTTGGTTGATGTGTAAAATTAGAATACGGCCCCTAGTTCACCTTACCGTGACCACACATCATTTAGTGAGCCGATGGCATTAGATAGCACTGATATTCTACACTGATACGTGCCTCCTTAATACATCACATCATAAATGAACACCATAGATTTACTGCGCACGCTCACCTGGATTTCAGCTTCATCCGTCCATTTTTTATGTATCCATTCAGGCTGTCAGGGACTTAGGGGGGGGAGAGTCCATCCCATCACTGGGGGGGGAGACGTGCAGGTTGCCAGTCCCCCACCTCTTTCTTATGATTTCAAGTTGGCTGGAGGTTTTACTGTGTGCTTTACTGTTTGAATCTGTCTCAGTAACTGGTCTACATATTCTGATCTATCAGCTTCATCTCATTTGAACCAATTACTGATTGTATTGAATGTTTTCCTGAGAATATTTTCTTCCCTTCTTCCTCTAGCAAAGTAAAAATAACCTGAAAAGAAAACAAATGGAGTATAGTGTTTTCATACCTGTAAATGTCAGGGTTTCAGACTCTCGAGGACCCAGATCTCCATGCTCTTTGCTGGAGTTCACAGGAATGTTGCCCTTGAAGTAAAATCAAACTATGGTCAGTGATGAAAAGCTCAAATGTAAAATACAACTCTGAGTTTTTAGCTTGACTTTAGAGTGAACTGAATGTGTCAGGCGGCACAATGGCCGAGTGTGAGCGTAAAGTACATTGTGTGGATTTTGGTCCAAATCCTGAGTATTCGCTCCATCTTAGAGGCCAAACATTGGGACAAAAACACGCAAGGTCACAGCGAGCCCTCCACCCCTGTAGGCAGGAAGTGCCGAGCACAAACTGCCTGTGGGGCTCTGCCCATCAGAAACAGGAAGTACAAAGTGCAAACTAGCAATGATGCCACACCCCTCACACGAGGAAGATGGATTGTGTTATTGAACACCTTGGAAAACTTGTAACAAACTCAAGACTTGATCTTGTGACTTCTGTGTGAGACAGACGGTGGTGACAGTCACTCTGGTAACCCACCCGTTAACGCTTTCCACCTTCCAACAGGAAGTATCAATGTGAAATGAAGCTACATTAAAGAATCTGCATGAAACAAATAATGAAACACATATCTGCTATTTTATGATGTGACGAAGCCCGACGACCTGGACCATCAATCACAGGATGGATTTCCACTGGATAATTACGTGTTGAAGTGGCAGCAGTGATACGAATACACCGCAGGCAATTTCACCTTAAGGTGAAGGCGTGCATCATGTGCAAACCTGCTTATCTCACGTGCAGCATTTCATAGTTCCATTTCTAAAAAGCAAAAAAAAAAAAAAAAGGGGTGAGTCTTCACGGGAATCATTTAGATCCAGCGTTTAGATGTAAACCATCACACCATAATGCAACATACACGCACATACACACACGCACCGCGATCATATAGCAAGACAACAGAAGATAGTTTTGTTGAGTGTATGTAGCCGGTCTAATTACATTGTGAGCTGCGGCGATAAATCACAGAGTCTTAATCAAAGCACTACGACGCAGAGAGTCATCAATCACTTACTACAGCACAACGCAGCCTCAGCCTGTAGCGTCTCCACGTCTCCTGGCTGACAGCCGGGCTCTGTGCCTAACATGGCACTTCACAGTGACATATTATCATTAGCAAAATCAACAGCACTATGAATGTCATGACGGAGAGCCAGCCAGTGGAAAATGAGATGTACAGTATGTGCCAATACAGCTGATGAGTCCTGAGGACCAGTGTGTGGAGGGACTCTCTGCTTTGTCTTCTGAAATATAAAAAGAATGGATATTTACTGGAAGACATCAGCATCTTGTCTGTGTCCGCGGTGCTTTTTCCCTACTAAAGTGTCACGTTATTGATGGCCGACGTGATCAAATATTTCACGTCATGGTTGAGTTCATCTCTGGTGTCTCTGTCTCTGCAGGGACACGCTAACCGTGGCTGGCTGTGATGGATGGCGGAGAGCTGGGTCATCTGGAAGGCGCAGCACTAACACTCTCTATGTCCCTCCTTAAGATCGGGCAGTGACAGATGGCATTTCAATGGACTCTGCGCAAACTTGTCACCAGTGGAAGGTGTTTTGACATCTCGTCCTCAGCTGTCCTATTTTAGAGGCAGGATACATCACTTGATGCTTTCAGAGTGGAATCAGAGTCTTTAGAATGGAGGACAATTTGTTTCCAACTCAGGGTGCAAGAACAGTCAACCTTATTAAACCTTATTATGGGCAAAAGAGAGTAAATGATGAGATGATGAGACTATTTACTCCTCCCACAGCATTAGATTTGGTGCATCATATTCATATGGTTTTTAAAGAACCTTCCGGCCTTTGTTTTTTGTTTTTTTGACAGGGTTTTGTTATGAGACACCCAGAGAGTGAGAGAGGGAGGATGAGAGCGAGGGAGAATGCAGGCAGTCAACTATGAAGGACATGGCCACAGCAGTTATTTTTAGTTATCAGTTTTCAGAAGCCATCAATTGGAACATCTTATTAAAATTTTTAAATAGAAAAAAAAAAACATAACGTAGACCATCAAACCATTCATACCACCGAAAAATATACTGAAATCAAATCAAATGCATGGGAACACCGAATACGTGCTGCCGCGGTGTCTGCTTGATATGCACACGCACACACACTCTTCTGTCATTGTCTGAGCGAGCCAGATTATCGATGTATATGTTAGGTAGATATTTGGCGACCTGTCAGGAGGAAGCTATTTCATACTTCCTTTCATTTTAAAAGGGGGCATGGACAGAGGGATTAATGATGTTCACGTACCCTCAGGCCCGTCCCTTAAAATGCCCCAAAGCACGCCTTGGGTTTATTAATCATTCTATAATGAGAGATTAAAAACCAAGATTAATTAGGACAATGCAGGCACAGTAAATCGGATACTTGAGGGAAACGTCCTCACAAGTAATAATATCTCTCTTTCATGTCTTATTCATGCTAAGTCCTCTGTGCAGCAATTCACACTTAAAGCAATAACAAAGCAATAAATCTGTGCATAGTTAGAGTTTATGATTTTTGTTAACCATCGTTATGTTCTGTGGGGTTCCATTATGGGTTTTCAACCAGTGGCCCGTGGCCCCTGGTGGTCTGTACTCTGAGACATCTTCCATACCCAGGTGGAGTCTGAGTAAGGAAGGTGGTCCATGGGCCAAAACAGGTTGAAAACCCCTGGTTTAGGAGCTGTTAATTACAGGTAGGAGAAGTGATACTAATAATATAAGGAGAAATGGTGTTGATATATTGGAAGAATGAATTATGGATTTAGCTACAGTTCACATCCAGACTAATCAGGGCAACTAAGATTAATTTCCTCTCTCTCTTATAAAATTGGTTTACTCTACTCAGATTAGCCATTTTGCCTCTCTGTGGCTGTTTATTGGTTTTATAGAAAATTGCTGATGTGATAGGGCTGAACCACACAAAGACGAACAATTATAGAGAGATTACTAAAGGGTCTATTTAATCGTCTTTACCACTGTTCTCTCTCTTAAGAAAGTTTATCACATTAGTTCACCTAAGTTCTGCTTAAAATTTTCACAGTGTTACTGTGAGATAGATCTATTATGTACGATGGCTCCTGATATTCACGTTGGTGGAGTCAGAGACATTTTGTAAATGCTGCCACCTATTGGATTCAAGATGCACATGCAGTTCTGTAAAATATTTTTGTCGGTGCTACCTTTACTGACAATAGGAAATTCTCAAGATGTACTAAAAATGGTAATGTTACCTAAAGTGTAAGTCTTTGATCACAAGCTATTCGTGTATTAATGCTTAGTTGGAGCAAATCATTTATACACATGGTGATCGTATGTACATCGGATACTAACACTGCTTCAAAAACAGCTCTCTGTTATTAAAATAAAATGTATACGTAAATTCATAGCACACATCAATTTCAACCTGTTTCATGTTAAGATGTAACAATTCTATAAATATTGAAAATGAAACAGAGCCCGATTTCAGCCCTTTCACGTGTCCTAATTTACTTTTTGATCCGTTTTATTGACCAACACGCGGCTGGAAGAAGAATTTACAACGTGCCAGTGAAGTAAATATAAATCCAAACATGGCGGACACGGACGAACCGTAAGTAGCTGCCGGAGAAACAAGCGAGAAACAGTTCTTAACTGCCGAAAGATGCTTTCAAATCGCTCCCCGGGCGCGGACGTGGGAAGTCGGGCCGCTGACGTGCCACGAACAAATTTTACGTCACGAAAAGTATAGAGTTGGGCACAAAAATAATCTCCATTCGCGACCAGAAGAAACTGCAGGCACAGAAATAGAGAACGCTAGCATAGAAAACTGAAGCCAACATGTTGTGGCGACCATAACGAGTGAAGGCTTTCGGAAGCTTTGAAACATTGTACCGAGAATTGGTGCACGACTGGAAGGTTTATTCAGTGTATGTGGAGGACATCTGCTGGTGAAAAATAGGATGTTCGTAAGCGGATGGATGTGCTCTGTTTCACCCATGTAGGATCACTGTCACCTTGTCATTTAACAGTGATTTCCTATAAGCACCTTTACTGTGTTGAAGGTGACCTACATCAGCTGCTCTGATGTTATGGATCAGTGATAACTATGTTGTGAAATATTGACTCGTTCATTGGATTTTATCCTGGGTGTTGATGAAAATGAAATGGTAATCATATAGAAGGGGTTATATGTGGAAAGTTATTGGTTTGGCACATAGAGGAGGTATTGATCAGTGTTTAAAGATTTTTAATGATCCACTGAAACTGAGTTAACCATCAATGGACCAATCATTGGAAAGGTTACCGTTATCTTTTTTTCCCCAAGTGCAGTGAAATACCCAAAATACTCCCAATAGATCAGGACTCAATCAGGGCAAATACATAAACACATATGGACTTCTAGAGTAGAAAAAATATAATGGGAAATAGAAAAATGACATAATTTCAAAGTACCGCTTTAATGGATGTCAGTAAGTTCTTAAACTTATTCAGGAATTATGAGATTATTAAGCATTTTCTACCTAACATACAGTTGTTTTGCATGATGGCTCTCTTTTTGCAATATTACCACCGTGACACAGTGCTGGGTCACGGTTTGGGGAACAAACATTGTGAGAATGGAATCCTAATATTCTGAGTAAAGTTAAATATGTCAAGAAGAAGAATGATACTTTATTGATCCCCGCAGGGAAATTAATTATCTGCATTCTTACTCATCCTCAATGAGGAGCAGTGGGCAGCACACACACATAACAGCGCCCAGGGACAGCTCCACATCTTCCTCCTACTGCCTTGGTCAGGAGTGATTAACCTAACGTACATGTTTTTGTGGGTGGGGGAAACCGGAGCAAACACGGGGGAGAACATGCAGGATTTGAACCCACAACCTTCTTGTTGTGAGGCAAGAGTGGTAACCACCACACCACCCTGCTGAGAGGTGTAAAAAAAAAAAAAAGTTGTAATGTACTGAAGGTTCAAAGGATGCACCTAGCCCCTTCACAATCATTTTAATGTCATGTGTAATAATTTATCGTTAAGTAATTCACACTTTTTTTCCCCAACATATTACTACTTGATTCTCCTAACATTTCTACGTTTCCCACCAAATATTACAGCCTCATTCTCCTAATAATCAGGCTTTTTTCCTAGAATATTACAATAATATTTTTTAACATCCAGACTTTTTTCCTCAAACATATTACCACTATTCCTGAAATCTTGTACTCTCTCTGTTCAGGATGGTTTTGGGCGGAGGCTACGGGGACTGCGTTGATTGGGTTGGTCGATGGAACCATATCAAACATTTTCTGGAAAGATCAGGACCCTTCTCTCATCCTGACTTTGAAGCCAGCACAGAGGTATCATGTACAGGGAGCACTGTGACGTTCCACAGTTGAACTGTTCCCGTCATCGTATATTACACTGAACTAAAATGGTTTTATTCTCTTCACTCTCCACAGTCAGTACAGTTTTTATTAGAAACCTGTAAAATCCTGGTCATTGGTGCTGGTGGTCTGGGATGTGAGCTTCTCAAAGACCTGGTACGTGTCTTTGATCACTCTTATGATGTAATTTTAACGTGTGATGAATGACTGATCTTATTGTTGTCTATTTTTGCGATCATGCTGCGGTTCAGTCATTATCGGGCTTTCGCAACATTCACGTTGTTGATATGGACACCATTGACATTTCCAACCTGAATAGACAGTTCCTCTTCAGGTCAGTGCAGTCATTCCATGTCACATTCTGACTCTATATATGTATATTTTATATGATTGCTTTTAAAGAAGCATTTACTTGATAATATGTCTGTCATCTTCCCCAGACCTAAAGATGTAGGTCGACCCAAGGCGGATGTTGCAGCTGATTTTATCCATAGCCGCATACCTGGGTGCTGTGTAGTCCCGTATCCTTTGAAAGCGTTGCATCGTGTGTCAGTGGTTTTAGACGCCAACTACGTATGTGATTGTTTAAAAGGCTTTAACAGTAATGTGACATGGCAGCCCTGCCACACGACCAAACGGGAGCCTTAAAGTTGTCAAAATAGATTGTAGAAAAAGAGGCATGCAGGACATCTGCAGTCCCCTGTTTCTCCATGTCTCAGGTCTCAATAAAGCAATTAATTATGCACAAATGCCACATGTAAAGCTATTTTTAGGCTGGTCTAACAAGTAAGGGAGGAGTCACTCCAAACAAGAATCTCTCCTTGATGATTTGAGCAGACATTTTAAGAAAATTCAGGATTTCGATGACACATTTTACAGGCGTGAGTATCTTTGCAATGTTTTCGTTCCCGCTGCTCTACAAATATGTTGAATTTAGTTGTACATTTGCCTATCTCTCTGTTTTTGTCTAGAATTCCACATAATTGTCTGTGGACTGGACTCCATTGTTGCCAGGAGGTGGATGAATGGTATGCTGGTAAGTTATCCTTGTTACAGGACTTTCTTTGTGCGAAGCCTGTATTTGAAATGAATCAAGCTGTTGGTTGTCGTGCCAAAGCTCGCGTGCTTTACGGTTGCTTTTTGTCTGTCTTTCTGTTCAGCTGTCTTTACTGGTCTATGAGGATGGTGTCTTAGACCATAGTTCTGTCATCCCTTTCATTGATGGTGGAACTGAAGGCTTTAAAGGGAATGTCAGAGTCATTCTTCCTGGTATGACTGCCTGCATCGAATGTACCCTCGAGCTTTACCCTCCTCAAGTAAGGAAGCTTTGTTTTAAATCAATTTCTAGAACTTTGAAACAGAGTTGTCAACTATTGCCGTCGTGTTTAAAATACACTTGTCTATGCAGATCAACTTCCCCATGTGTACTATAGCCTCCATGCCTCGTTTGCCAGAACACTGCATTGAGTTTGTCCGCATTCTGCAATGGCCCAAAGAGACCCCCTTCGGAGGTATGTAATAAATTGCCTTTATTTTGATAGATATGAATGGTTTCATAAGCATATGGTGCTGTGACATCAGGCGCAGCATATCCCCTCTTGAATTGCAAGGGCTGTAAATAAAAATAAAAGTTTTTGTGTTTGTTTTTTGTGCGTGCGTCAAGATGGTGTGTGCCTGGATGGGGATGACCCCGAGCACATCCAGTGGGTGTATCAGAGATCTCTGGAGAGAGCAGCAGAGTTCAGCATAACAGGAGTCACATACAGGCTAACCCAGGGTGAGCATATATTACACATCTGTCATCACCAGAACACTGCTTCTATTCTTACAGCTTCACTGGGGGACGAGCCAGAGCACACAAACAGGAAGCTGCCATACGAACGAAGAGGGATTTTTGGTACCTTTGTCTGCATCTGAAAAGCTCTCTTTTCTTGGAAACATTAATTGTTGGAATAGAGGTGTCATCGTTATTTTCATCTTTATTTAACGACAATTCAATTCAGGCAATAATAAAAGAGTAATATGGAAAGGGGTAAAACAAAATAAAGAATCACATTAGGAAGCATACATTAAAACTATTTCAGTCTTTCATGTCACTCCAAAAGACAATAACTTGATTTTATGAGACTAACGGTCCATCAGAAACGTTGTTGTTGTTTGTAGTTCCAATCCCTTAAAGCCCACATTTTCTATCAAATTTTATTTTGCAGGCGTTGTTAAGAGGATAATCCCAGCTGTGGCCTCTACAAATGCAGTCATAGCTGGTAAGTACAATTAAGTAACGCAAATGTGTTTTAGCAGAAACGTTGGAGTTAACAGTCCTCATGAAATTTTGTATGTCTTGTCTTAAAACAACTAATAAATTCCAGAAAGTCCTAAGTGTCCTGACTGTCAACCTAGATATAAATTCTTCTTTTTTTGTGCCAGCTGCTTGCGCAACTGAGGTTTTCAAACTAGCAACGAGGTGAGTGTGTGGTCCCTTACAAATGTATAAAGTGCAACTTTGTGTAAACTGCATTTGTGTTTTGTTGTGCCTCATTATGTAATCTTTGGCGTCCGCAGTGCTTACGTCCCTCTGAATAACTATATGGTCTTCAATGATGTCGATGGCCTGTATACCTACACATTTGAGGCAGAACGAAAGGTGAGGGCCCTGAGCAAAACCTGACAGATTATGTTTCTTCAGTAACCAACTCACTTTTATTGTGATATATGTTGATGTCCACCTCTAACACAGGAAAACTGTCCAGCTTGCAGCCAAGTACCTCTGGACCTGCACTTCTCTCCAGCTTCCAAACTGCAGGAGGTGTTGGACTACCTGACTGAGAGTGCCTCCATGTAGGTTTGACGGTCACATTAGGATTTATCACCACACAAATCGCCGCAGTTCTTTCTGTTAAACTCGATTGTTTGATTTTTTTTTTGTTTTGTGTTTAACAATGATGAAATACTTTTTCAGGCAAATGAAATCTCCCTCAATAACAGCAAGAGTGGAAGGAAAGAACAAAACACTATATCTACAGGTAATTGACTTCAGGATTTACACAGTGTTGTGTTTTCAGTTCAGTCCCTCGTGGAATGTTACGGTGACAGACTCTGGTGTGTCATGATCAAATTACAAGCTTTGGGTGGAGTACGCAGTGGTTTTGTGTTTTCTTACAGGGTGTTGCTTTACTTAAGCAGAGGACGCGGGCAAATCTGTCAAAAACACTGAGAGGTGAGGTGCTCTATTTGGTGAAGATGAGTGTGAATTTGTGATGGCAATCCGCCGAATATACTAACTCTTATTTTATAAACATATTTGTTCTAGAACTGGGGCTTATTGATGGACAAGAGCTGGCTGTAGCTGATGTCACCACACCCCAGACCGTGTTGTTCAGACTCTGCTTTACGTCATAGGATAAACACAGTAACTCCCACAACTAGCTGATGTCATTCTTATTTCTTGGTAAATCTTGACCGCTCGTAGAATTGTTTAGAATGGCTTAAAAGCGACTTTACAGTTTATTCAGTCTGTGTAATGAAAATGACTTTAAGCTTATTTCATCGTTCATTAACATATTTGCTGACTGCAGCTTATGAATTGCACTGAAAAGCCAAATTGTAGTTCACACTTTGCCTTGTTTTGGTTTTGCTGTGTCTACAAATGTAAAATATTTCTCCAGTTATTTATTATCTGCACTACAACCCTGAAGCTAGATATAAGCAATGGAGGCTTATGAAAGCAAAGACTATTGTGTACTTCTGTTCTACTTTATATATTTGTTTTTTCAAACTACTTTGTTTTATTTGCAGGAACCACTGTGGTGTTCCTCAGCAGGCACTGATAATAATGTCAAATGTTTTTATTACAAAGCACTGTTTCTGTTGTCTGTACCTGGATGTACTTCAAGGAATGGAATCATTTTCACCCATACATTTTATTGGTATGAAGGACTGAAAGGCTGTAAAGGCTTATATTGTTTACCTTAAGGGTTTTCAATCGGTGGTCCGCAGCCCTCTGGTGGCTCGTGCAGAATTGCAGGTGGTCCATCACATTGACTTCAGTAACGATAATGCCAGAGACTATCTCGGTCGACCGCTGCACTGCCAAGAATGCACAGATTGTGTACAATTCACCATGCCCGGAAATCTCATCAATAGGTTAGATAAAAAAACATAATCCAAGTTGCTGTCCTCACCCCCCACACCAGAGGTCCACAAATTGATTCTGAGTCAGGAAGGAGGTCCATGGACTAAAACAGGTTGAAAACCCCTGGTTTACCTTGCAGGGCTGAAATTACTTTTGAGTTTACCATTTATTCTGATATTTATTTAAAATACAAAAATTACACCAAACTCTATCACATCGAGGCCTTTATTGTCATTGTGTCAACAAAACCAAATTACAGGTGTAACATAGAGGTCTTAATTCGAGACTTCTTTTTCTTCACCGGATCTTAATGACAGTCCTTTGTTTTGAAAGAAAGAAGAAGAAAGAAGGCGACTTTATTGATCCCTGTAGGGAAAATAATTCTATGCATTCTTACCGATCCTCAATCAGGAGACAACAGCGCCCGGGGACCAACTCCAGATCTTCCTCCTAGTGCCTTGGTCAGGGGCAACGGCAGGAGTAATTAACCTAACGTACATGTTTTTGCTCTTTTCTTTCGGTGTGTCTTTAGCTTTATTTTTTTGTAAGATAACCAAGGTTAATATTTGAGCTGTTTCACACAACAATTAACTGCGAGAATAATGATTTTATCTTACACCTGGATTAATGTCAGGCACGAACAATTACATGTACAAGAAAATAAAATAACTGGAAAACCCCGTTAGATAAAATTAAAAAAAAAAGTAAGAATAGCTAGATGTTAGTGGGTTTAATGTAAGTCTTAATTATATTAATTTATTATGCAAAAATGAGATCTTCTCTCGCCCCCTGCCCGGATGATGACGTCGTGGTGCTACGTGGAAAGGAAGTAGCCAGCAAGCTAATGCTAGCAGGCTACAAGTTGAGAGCGACCAAAACAAATCAAGATACTCGAGTAAAAGAAGGCGAAAATAGGCTAAAGAGTTGAAATATTATTTTTTCAATTATGCAGCGACTTTATCCACGTGGTTCCAGGTACCCGCCTTGTCTTTGACACAACTGACTTTTCATTTATTGGCGCTTTTGACAAGCAGCTATTCGGACTGTGAGCTCCGTCTGGGATCGATGTCCCTGCAAAATGATGTTTGTCTGTGCGTTGACCTAATTACGCACGTAGTAACTATTTTTCAGAATAGACTGCTTGAAATGTAGTACGCGAACCATGCAGACACGGTTTGAGTGGATGTGCTTCGCGTCGTAACGTTAGGTTAGTCGTCAGGTCCTGGGAACAAATTGTGAACTTGCTTGCGGCTAGCTAGCTGCTAGCTAAGCGGCCAAGATGAGTTGGTTCAACGCATCGCACCTGTCCACTTTCGCCAAACAAGCATTAACAACAGCCCAGAAGTCCATCGACAGAGTTCTGGACATCAAAGAAGAGGACCAATGGGGTGACAGTGTTGTTATGCCATATGATGGTAAGTAACAGCTAACCTAACGTCACATGCCACGATTACATCCTAGATTAAATCAAATTATGCCATTTTTTTTTGTTTGTTTTGGTCAGATCTAAACTTATCTGGGAAGGTTCAGTTGAGTGGAGGATGGGGCATGACACAATGGGAACCACCTCTGGAGGAAAAGACCAACACTCCTCCGCCTTCATCTGAGGCCATTACGACCCCTGTCACTCGTACAGTCGTGGATGAATCAGAAAACTTTTTCAGTGCCTTTCTTTCCACTGGAGACCTACAAGGCATCGACAAAACGCAGGTGGTGTCTGTACCTCCATCAAAGTCCCACATGAGGCTTCAGGAGAAGGAGCAGAAAAGCGACGAGCCTGCCATCAAGAATGACGTAGAGGCCCCTAAGTCAGGACCCGCTGGAGACATTCAAGAGAATGAGCAGGTTACACAGGGCCAGCTGGTCGAGCCTGAGACTTCCCCAACGGCCCCATATCCAGACATTATCCTGCCAACAGTGGCTTCTGTCTCTGCTCATAATGACCACCCTTGTAATGCTGACAGCGAAATGACCAATAAGGACAGCGAGGAAACAGACGATGGCTCATCATTTTCTGTGAACTCAAAAACAGAGCAGACAGGGACTCCTTCAGAGCAGCAGGATGTCACTGATTCCAGGGAGCCTCTAGCTGACACTTCCGAATCTAAGACCTCTATTCCCTCTGATGTGTCACCCTCCCCACCTTCTAAGGAAGTACTCTTAGAGCCTAAATACTCAAAGGTAGAGGACCGTCAAAATGACACCCCCTCGCCTCCAGTCAGCGCCTTTTCCTCAGGAACCTCAACCACTAGTGACATTGAAGTACTGGACCATGAGAGTGTGTTGAGTGAGAGCTCAGCCAGCTCCAGGCAAGAGACTGGAGAGAGCAAGGCTGGCCTTCACCTGATGCAGGGCTCTTTCCAGCTTCTTACTGCCTCCACCTGTGGAGATTTCTCCCGTTTGGAGGACTACCAAAAGCTCACGGAGAGCTGCGGGTCTTCCTCTGATGCATTTGAACGCATCGATTCATTCAGCGTGCAATCTTTGGATAGCAGGAGTGTCAGTGAGGTTAACTCGGATGATGAGATCCCTGGGAGTAGAACTTTAGCATCTGTTACTGTTGGCCCTGCTCCCATACCTGTTGTGTCCTCAGCAGTATGTGAGAATCGGGAAGATGAAGTCAAAGGGGAGGCAAGAGCAGAGGAGGAAGAGGAAGAGGGCTTCACGGAGACATTGAGAGAGCAGTCCTTGGATGAGATGGAAGAGAGTGGACGGAGTGCAACGCCTGTGAATAGTGATCAGCCTGAAGATTTGACAGAACAGGAACTGGTGTTTGAGGCAAACGTCACACTGTCTGATCCCACATTCAAAGTTCAAGAAGAGCTCACTCCACCAATTACAGAGGAAATGAAAAGTGTCTCTACAGTTCAGATTTTGGAGCTTCAAAAGGTAATACAGACTACAGTCTTCCTATGTAGCAGGTCACACTACTAACATTTTATTTCACTATAAGAATTGCCAATAAGTACAGCATGACAGATCAGTCATAGGCCAAATGTTTTACATCACAAAGTCTGACCAACTTATTACAAATCTTTCTGGAATAACACACATGTTGGTTGATTGAAAATAATATTGGATTGTGAACAGAAACCGTTACATTGTCTGTGCAGTTCACTAAAAACTGCTGTTGTCATTTTGCCTGTACTGGAATCTTAAAAGGCTGCAAAACCCACTTTTATTAAGATTTTATGTGGCATGTATCGGCTTGTACAAGAGTTTGTGGAGTGATATACACAATTGGACAATGCAGAGAGTTTTTCATATTAGATGACATGACATGAATTACCTCCATATTTGGAAATGGCCCATATATAGTTCATACCATTGTAATAACTCATGTGAAGTTCCTATTCCATGTCATGTGTACACATATAATGTCAAGTAAAAGGTTAAGACCACAAATATTAACCTTTTATTGCCTTTTAAACCTGATAACATTGGCGTAAACATGAAGCAACATTTATACAATGGCATGTAACAATGTTTTCAACCTATCTTAGTTCAGTATTTCGAGCAGCCTCGCTTGGAATGCACAGCAGAATTAATTTGCTTCGGTAGGATAATGTTGCATTCTCAAGTCATCCTGTTGGCAATGATTCTGTCAACTACTTACAGCATTTATCTGTGAAGGTGACGCTCACTACATTGAGCACCAAATGCCACCTGATGTTGGCTGTAGTCCCCATGTTTGTAGAGAACAGTGAGTTAGTTATTCAACAGTTAGCTTTAAAAACAACAAACAAACAAAGTTCTGTATTTACATTACACTACATATGAGCAGGTGGCATCTTACATTTACCTTTTGGGCTTTTGTGTTCAGCAACTGCTGTAACTACAAGATTATTGTTGGTATCTTGTAGGTCATTGATGAGCTGACAAGCCGTCTGGAGAAGAGAGAGTCTCAGCTGTTGACAGTGAGTAAGGACAAAGCCAGGCTGGATGAGGAGTGTGATAATCTAAGGGAGTAAGTTCATGACCACCCACTTGAATCTGATACCGAGACCCAACCAACATCTAACACCGTTTTTTCTCTGTGCAACTAATCAAAAATGCGTTGGCTTCTGATTTTACTGAAGGCCTCATCTTTTATTTATACAATACTTTTTATGCAATTAAATTTAAGGCCAATTCGTATGCTGCATAGAAATCTGGATAAAATATTTAAGTTTTCATCGGTCATATGGATGCGAGTGAATTTGTTATCAGATTCCATGCTTTTATGTGAATTCTTGTGTGTATGTGTGCGTAGTCCAAGTTTACAATCTTATTATGTTTAATAATAAGATTTAATAATAATAATATTTTCAGGTAAAAAATTAATATATGATGAAGTTATGATAAACCAGACATTATTTCTTTGGATTGCCTTATAGATTGTCAGCATAATATAGGCATACTGGTGAAAAATCCAAGTAATGTTTCATAAAATCTGTCTGCATGTACAATATTAGACTTTATCTATTTGTACAGATGTTAAAAAGCTGTGTGAACCTTGAGGCGGGATAGAATTTGACCATGAGTGGTCTGATGTAATGAATTTTATTCGTCCTCCAGTGAGGTGATAAGCCTGAGGGAGGAGAGCTCCACTGTTCAGTCTCTCAAGGATGAGTTCACCCAGCGCATAGCAGATGCAGAGAGAAAAGCTCAGCTGGCCTGTAAAGAAAGGGACATTGCCAAGAAGGTAACTTGCACATACATACTTTGTATAACTTTATCTCTCAGACATATTGAGATGATACTCCAAGAGCTCCTAAACCATTGTATGCATTTTTTACACATCATCTGATTAAAAAAGAAAAGGAAAATATGAATTCTCCAGTTTCTATGTCAAGAATGTCTTTCATTTCTCTGTGCTGTAGGAGATAAAGGGCTTGCGAGAGGAGCTGTCCACAAGGCTGAATGCCAGTGATACAATGGAGATCATCAAAGAGAAGGAGGAGCAGATCAGAGGCTTGCTGGAAGAAGGTAGTCATCATAATTCAGCTACTCACCCTTCCAAAATGTTACAACTACCGCCTTACAAGTGCAGCTACTTTTTCTGTATGACTCCTGAGAATACATACATTATACTGTTTGTCTGACAGGATGAGTAGTAGTGCCCTGAGATTGTGCCCTGAGATTTTGAGCGGTGGAAATTGTTTGTTGCATATTAGGAAAGAAAACGAAATTTGGTGTCACTTTTCGTATGCCAGATTCTATTCAGCGACAAATGAACTACAGCACAGCTAGATTTGTGGTTGATGTGTTGAGAATATCTGCATTGTTGGCTGTAAATTTATGTGCGAAAGTTCATGTGTTGCTTCAAATATTATTTGTGGTATTACATCATTTGGGAGAGGCGTTTCTGTGGCTAGTGTTTGGAAACTGACATCTGATCAACAATGTTGTTCGCCCATATTTATAATTTAAATGCAAATGTTGGATCAAATCAGATTAAAACAGTTTTTGGGCCAATTACAGAGGATTGACTTAAAAACCAGTGGATTGCCAGTGCCCTTTTAGTTATATACATGAACTTCATGTTCGCTAATCCCTTTTATGTTTCCTTCGCTTTTTATGTCACATTGTCATAAAATGTAGTTTAGTCCCTCAGACAAAGTGCAGGACTTTGGACCCTTGTACGAATGTGTATAAAGGGATGAAAAGAATTTGGATGACTTTACTTATAAAATGGTCCGGTCTGAGCATACAGAGACTTTTCTGAAATGCGATGAACACGTGGTGAACTTGTAAATGATGATTCTGACTCTAGAGGCACAAGAAATTCACTTCCTCATCACAGGAGTTCGTCAGCTCATATTTATTGGAAATTATTTGGAAAGTCATAAGTATGCGCACCATCATGGAAGAGCGGCGCCATTCTATTCCACAAATTGGGCCAGAGAATGGATTAAACATTGAAGACATTTTCAAATGCGGTTTTACAACTGAAGCAGTACTTCCTATGTTTGCTGTCGCAGCAGTGTGGAATTAATGTGTGACCAGATTGAGTCTGAGCATTAATACTATGCAGTGCACCACCACTACAGTACTGTAATAGTGATAGGCTTCTATATTTGTTTATGCCCTGTTTCTCTAACTACAAAAGAGTCAGTGCAACAGTTTATCACCCAGTGGGTTGTAGTGCAGCTGGTGACTTGTCAGTACTGTTCGTCAAGCAGGCATTATACCTTCTAAAATAAAAACGCAAAAAAACTAACTAAACCTTGTGCGTACAGCCAATTCAGTTCAATTGTCAAAGTTAGCTCAAGTAGCTGAAGAATCATTTCTTTCATTGTAGGTGAAAAGCTCTCCAAGCAGCAGCTACAGCACAGCAACATCATCAAGAAGCTGCGTGTGAAGGAGAAGGAGACTGACACAAAGATCACCAAGCAAAACAAGAAAATCAAGGAACAGGATGAGGAGCTCAAGCACCTGCAGCAGGTTTGTTAATGCTACTGATGTCAAGTTAACCATGACTGATGGCACTGCAGCTATCGGGTTTGGAGATGAGGGTAGTTTAGATTCTAGACTTTGAACATCACTTCTTAGTATCAATGGAATTACGTATAGTTTCTGTTTGTTTTCAGTATTCCTCCAAAAGGGTGAATTCCATATTCAATGCTTCATTGAGATTTGCATTTTTTTGCTACTAGTGCTATGGTCATCAGATTTCTATTTGTCTTTTTTGGTCTTTCCTTATACATACTGTAAAGATAAAATCAAATAGATTATGTTTGTTTTCTTTATTTTATTTTTTCTATCTTGTGTACAGGCTGTGTTTAGTTTGACAGTGGACAGCGTCAAGAATGATGAGGACATCACGAATGTGATATGGCATAAATGTCCAAAGTGTCCTTAAGCTATACAGTGTCTTTTTTTCCTTCTCTTTCGTTTTGCAGTAGCAAAAATGTAAAATGATTCATATTGTTTTGTATATCCATTGTCTGGATGTTTCAGTTGACTTTGTTTTTAGATTGATTGTAGACATTTTTCACATTTTCTCACAGACTTATCACGATTAGTCTATGTCTTAGCTATAGTTGAGTTTAGCAGCAATATTCAATATAACCACAGCTCCTCTTCTATGTTCTATGTTCTATGTTTTTCTATACTTAGGTTCTGGATGGCAAGGAAGAGGTGGAGAAGCAGCACAGAGAAAACATCAAGAAACTAAATGTTGTGGTAGAGCGTCAGGAAAAGGAGCTGAGCATGCTGCAGGCAGATTGTGAGGAGCTACAGGAGAAGAGCAGAAGCCTTCAGGCTGCCCTCGACAACTCTTATAAGTAAACAATGACATATCCTGCTCTTGATTCTGAATGCCAAATGGCAGACCTATTAATGTGGAGATATTAGACGTAGAATAAGGCTTTGAATATAAACTAGAATATAACAGAACTGTGGTGTGACAGTCTTATTCTTTTGTCAGGGAGCTTGCAGAACTCCATAAAGCTAATGCTAGCAGGGCCAGTGAAGCACAAGAGGCGTCTCTTAGCAGGGAGATCCAGGCCAAGGAACAAATAAGTCTAGCTCTGGAGAAGGCCCAGGAGGAGGCAAGGATGCAACAGGAGGCTCTGGCTAACCAGGTAACATTGGCTCGTCCTGTGGAGGGGACACAAAACAGAACAATTTGTTTGCTGTTCATGTATTTAAATGGATTGAGTCTGCAGTAAATACTGTGTGGGCAACCCAGCGCGTGTTGCATATGCACATGTCCACTAGGCTTCTATGCATCCTCAGCAAATGCCAGTCAGTGACATCAGTGTCAGTTGTGCAGCTATTATCTGTGCTGGATCTTGCAAAATTGACAGATGCCCACGCTGTAGTAAGGGATATAGTTGCCTTTTTCCCTGACCTTCTAGAAGGAAAGATTTTTCATTAAAATGGGCTTCTAATCAACGGAAAGACTCGTGCTTGTGAAACTGGATCCATTTGGGCTAGTAGTCTAGTGCCAGGGCTTTCGTGGCAAAACCAGTTTGAATTAAAATAAGCAGGTAGGTTGGGGTTTGGTGCTTTGAATGAACCAGCTAAACAGACACTAACTTGTTTGTTATCAAAGCCTAATGTACATTCAAAACAGTGACATGCTGTGTTCTAACTCTGTCTAATTTGTGCACAGGTGGCTGACCTGAGGGTGGCTCTGCAGAGGGCTGAGCAGCAGCAGGCAAGGAAAGAGGATTATCTGAGGGAAGAGATCAGTGAGCTACAACAGGTAACACATAGTTGGATGGAAGTAGTCCTATCAATGTAATTGATAATAAAAGGCAACATTAACCATAATTTTGGGAACTGCTGCTTTGGAATAAAGCCATGCATTCATGAATTTTTGTTGTCCTCACCCACAGAGGCTTCAGGAGGCTGAGACTAGGAACCAGGAGCTAAGTCAGAGTGTTACCTCAGCGACACGCCCCCTACTACGACAAATTGAAAACTTACAGGCCTCACTGGGTGGTCAGACAGCATCCTGGGAAAAACTGGAGAAGAACATCTCTGATCGGCTAGGTTAGAAGCAGCAGTTTAACTAATGTAACTGTACTTGTAAAAAATGTATAAAAGCGGCAAACTGAGTTGTGTAGCAGTGTAACCTTCACCTCGTTCTTTCTTTCTTACTCTCACTTTTTCTCCTTTTCCTTAATAGTGGATACTCAGGCACAGCTGGCTGTTGCTGTGGAGAAAGAGCGCTCAGCAACTGAAGAACTGTTGTGCATTAAGTCACAGCTGGCCTCTCTGGAATCCCAGAATTCCTTGCTCCGGCAAGAAAAGGTCCGTCTTGGCGCCCATCTGGATGCTGAGAAAAAGAAAAGAGAGAAAACGGAGGACGACAGCAGCAGGTAACAACTTGTTCCTGCAATGTTAGGTGGTTGTGTACAACTCAGTCGTGTACACTGATGAAGAACATTGTGCCCTGTTCTACTGTCAGCTTCTAATAATAATGATTATGAGTAAGGCAAGTTTGCAACAGTTAAAATTGTAAACGCAGAATAAGACTTACTGTAACAAGAGTTCCGTTGCCTGGACTATTCACAGGTGTAATATGCTAAAAATGCAATGAAAAGTGCTGTTTTTCTGTCCAAAGCTGGAAGTAGGCCATAGAAAATATGGATAATCAGACCTCTCTTTGTAATGCTAATGCTGCCTGTTGTGCTTTGGATCGACTTATTGTGAGATCCTGGAGCAAAGGCCAGGAGGCACCACCTGAGTGGCAGCTGAGAGATGTAGTCATGCATTTGGAGATTTGGTCTCTTTAGTGGAAATGTCATGAACTCTCCTGGGGCCAGTGGCACAATCAGATTAGCCAATTCTAGGTTTGGGTCCTGGCTGGTTCGTCTTTAGAGCTGTAACTAAGGATTATTTTGATAATTGACTAATATAGCAATTAATGTGGTGATAAGTAGCTCTCTAATCGACTGGTCAGCGTGTCCTCGTGATTGAATCAGGCATGTGCTAGCTAACACTAGACAAGACACGAACATGAAACTATCTTTGAAAAGAAGCTTTTAATAACCCTTACTGAGGCAAGATGAAAGACGGGCTTAGCAGGACAGATCACACAATAACAACTGCTTTGGAAATGGATGAGAAGCAGACGCCGTCAAAGTGTGGATCTGGATGGGAAAAAGTAACCACATACGAATTCATCAGGGAAGAACAAAATATGCCGAGAAAGGCCAACAGCAACCTTGCGCTGCAACGTGAGGTCAGACAATAGCGACCAAAAATTGGGTTGAAAACCACAGTGCTAACGCACCCATTGAGTCTGGAAGAATCCACTAGCCCCTTGTGAGCACCAAGGAGAAGATCCAGTCAGTCTCCAAAGAACAGAGCCACGGCAAATAGCAGAGCACAAGGATCATACAAGGTGGAACGAGATGAAATGAGGCAGAAGAATGGCGTTAGTTGGACAAAGACCTGACGAAGACACTGGGAGGATGACCTCAGTGGATGAGTGAAGTCCAGGCTAAACCTGTTTTGGGATGTCATATATCAGGAGAGCAGAGACAGGAGTGTTTTTCTGTATCGCACCTGGCCATGGCAGTGAGCGTGCTTAATCCTAGCCAGTACAACGCAAGGAACGTGTTCATTGAACATGTATGGTGTTCTGGACCCCTGTCAGAACAGTGCCTGATGACTATATTAATGCATATGTTTAACAGAGTGTGTTATGAGACTGTTCTTGTTCTTTTCCAAAACCCAAAAATACATCTGGTTTATCATCTTTAGGAATATTCCATTTCCTTTATATCTGCTTTGATGATCTCATCTTGAGATTCTCAGAAGTTTGTTGAAGTTTGCTCAGAAGGAATGACAAGCTACGTTACGAAAATGTCCGTCATTATCTCAAACATTTTGGAGTACAGTCTGAATGTCGTCCTCAGATGTGCAGGTAAATCCTTGCCACAGTGGCCAGGGGGAACCCCCTGATAGAGGCTGTCAGGCGTGTAAGGAATTGTGATGCGGGCTTTTCTTTAGTGGAAATGGTAGTTGCCACATGGCCGGGGGCGCAATAGATAACAGGTTTGGCTAGGGATCAGAAGATTCTAGGTTTGAATCCTGGCTGGCATGTAACCTTTGTGGTTGCTTGAGGCTCACTGAGGATTTTCTGTATATTTCACACACATTTTCAGCTTCTTTTTGTTTATAAGCACTTCGATGGATTTATGCTATTGGTCTGTTTGCTTTTACCTTATGTGTGTTGTTATGTCTCAACGCAGAGAGCATGTCGAATTGGAAAATCTGCGAGGAGAACATATTCGAATGCTAGAAGAAGCAAAGAAGGAAAAGGTACAATGTCCCTTCCCTCTGAAACAGCTTTTTCATAAAGTGTAACATTTGAAAGAGTAGTGGTGTCCTTTGTTTACACTAATTTGGAAAGCAAAACTGTTGTTGAAAAGCACAGCAAAGCAAACAGCGATCGGATTGATTGAAACAGTAGGTGAGAAAATATTCCTGCTAAAAACAAGTAATAGAATGTTGAGAATGGCATAGCCCATATTGACTGTTTATTTATTTTATATCTGTTTATTTATTCAGTATCGTTCATAAGCCCATATTGACTGTTTATTTATTTTATATCTGTTTATTTATTCAGTATCGTTCATAGTTTGGAAGTATTTGTTTGGACAGATGACTGTGACCCAGCCCTGATTTGAATATTGGCTTAGTAGTTTTATCTCCCTCTTCCACTAGTTGCTACTCAACAATCAGCTTGAGATGGAGAAGATGAAAGTGGAGCAAGAGAAGAAGAAATGCTACCTAGTGCAAGAGGCACTCAAGGAAAAGGTAATTGCTTTTAATGCACCAATGCAATGGAAGAAATTGTTTTACGCAATCAGAAATGTCACTTTTTCTTGCACTTAAAAAAATGCAATCATCTCAGGAGAGGAAGGTTGTGACCCACCCTATAGGAGAGCCTCCATCCTCTTCCACTCCCTCCCTCTCCCGCTCCAGCTCAATCAGTGGGGCAGACAACACTGGTCTACACACCTCTATGCTTTCCCAGGTACCCATTGAAATGGCTCTTATCCTCAAAAAAGGCCAAATAATGTTGAAATAAAAATGACTTTAACCGTTCTAAAACATGTTTCTCTCTAGGATGACTCCTTAGACCATACACTGAGCACTATGCAAATGTCTGTGTCATTGAGCGGAACCAATCTCTACGAGGCTGCCCGGCTGTCTGGAGGCTCCAGTATCATAGAGAACCTCCAGTCTCAGCTTAAACTGAGAGAAGGAGAGATAGTGCAGCTACAGGTGACCACTCAGACCCATAAGACAATACAAATACATTTACTGATGTAAATGATACGCAAGTGAGGCAATTATGCTACTCACACCATGTAAGACAACATAAAAACTACTCACTGACATAAATTAAACGTAAGTGAGGCAATTATGCTACCCTTAAAAGAAAGCTCTTAGCTATTCTAAAATAATGACTTTATACTTAAGAATACATAAGCTTGAGCAACAACTGCCTGTGGGCAATCATTTACCATGATTACACACACTCCCAAAACCGATGAAGCAAAGTAACCTGGTAAAGGAAATACACGATAAAGATTAACAAACATATGCAGTAAGACTCAGCTACTCTTTATGTGACTGCCAATAGTTTTTACCACTCTCCTGTCTTTTTAGCTCGAGATCTCCAGTTTGGAGAGAAGTCGTTCTGTGATGGCAGAAGAGCTTGTCCGACTCACCAATCAGAATGATGAGATGGAGGAGAAGGTGAAGGAGATTCCTAAGCTGAAAATTCAGCTCAAGGTGGGTGATATGTAGAAGAAAGGTACTTTATTGATCCATACAGGGTAAATCATTCTCTGCATATAACACAGTCTAACTAAGAGGGGCAATGGGGAGCACACACATGCGAACACACACACACACACACACACACACACACACACACACCAGCACCACGGGACCAACTAGGCACTACCGCTCAGTGCCTTGATCAAGGGCAATGGCAGGAGTAATTAGCCTACCACACATGTTTTTGTGGGTGGGGGAAACCAGAGCACCCAGAGGAAACCCACACAGACACGGGGAGAAAGGCCATCGGGACTCAAACCCATGATTCATTACAGGCCAGTTTGCAGCTTTCCATGTGGTTTGTAGCAGATGTTCTGTTTTGTGTGACTGTGCCTTTCAGGATTTGGAACAGAGGCACAACACCATCCTGCAGATGTACGGAGAAAAGGCTGAAGAGGCAGAGGAGTTGAGACTGGACCTGGAGGATGTGAAGAACATGTATAAAACCCAGATTGATGAACTGCTGAAGAACCAAAAATAGACTGACGAGTCATCGTCTTACTTCTGGGATACATTAATGCAAATCAATTAATCGGCTTAGCCACACATGCATTCGTTGTAAGAAACAGATTTTAAGTTTCATCACTGTGTCAGAGGAAATTTCTCTTTCTGAATTAGCTTTTGTTATTTTTTTAAACAATAATAATAATAATGGTAATAATATACTCTTATCTATTTAAATGGGGAAGCAAGGAGTATGCATAGCATACAGTTACACAATCAGTATGAAGGATCGTCACAGTCTGTGATCTAGGTGTCAGTTTTTGGGACTTAATCCTGCTTTAGTTTAGATATAAGTTCTGATAATTGAACATTGTATTGTGTAGAAAGTTTTACTTGTAGAAAATGGTGACGGTTGTTTGCACTACAAAATTTCCTCCTAGTTGACTACCAAACAAGACAGTCAGAAATGTTTAGGAAATATATAAAATATATACTGTACAGCAAAATGTATCTTTTGTTCATAACTCCTTACAAATCATAAAATGCTGTTTAGCCCTAAGCATAGTTAATGATTGACATCAAGAAAATTGTGATTTACTATGTAAAAAACAAACAAATGTGTAAATTAATAAACATCTATGTGGGTGGGAAAAAAACACATTATGTGGAATTTCTGTTTTTTACATCAATCCTCAGATCCTACAGAGTGAGATCTAAAGAGATTTTGAAGACTATGACTATGCATATAGTGATTAGAGGAAGTAAAGCGATGGTCCAGCAGATGTATATGATTGCTCATTTGCTGCTGGGAAAGATAGGATGATTTTTTTTTTTTTTAGATTTCTCCAGAATTACTAAATGATTTGTAGGTGACCGTGGACCCCATTTTACGGACGGAGTTTGAATTATGTGCTCAGATTTCTTTCTTTCATCCATTCATTCTCTATACCAGCTCGTATCGTTCAGAGTCATAGGGTTCTAATTATTGACTAGATTATCCAAAGCAAAATCTATGCTGTGTTTATATCTATATATATATATCTCTACATATCTGTAAAAATATGGCATGACAATAATAAAACATGTCTGTAATTCCACCTTCAGAATGGTGAGGAATGAGATTGTGGCTACTGTTTTTCCACGCAAAACGTTGTTTTCTACTTCAGAATGTGTTACATTATCTAACCACATACGGTACATCCTCTTTTACATAAAAGTTGACATAAAAAACAAAATGTACGAGCTCGGACTGGACTGTGCAGCGTGACGTTCTCCGGGTAGGAACTGTGGTACACAGCACCACCCTGTGTCTGTCGGGCCGTATTACATGCCGGTATAAGGTTTCCGGTGTTATGGCGACCTGCAACATCAATGTTTCAGAGGAGAACAGCAGTGAACGACTCCAGGTAAAACACTCAGTAAACTCCTGTCAGTCATCCTTTCGACGAAGTTTGAAGAAGAGTTTTTTTCTTCTTCTGTTGCTTACTTTTACACCGAAGCAGTGTTTTATTGCAGCCGCGGCTGACACGAGCACGCCTTTGTCAAGTATTAGCTACAACTCAAAACATTGAAGGGATTTATCTCACGTGTAGCCCATTTTAATGCGTTTTAATGACTAATGTGCGTATGTTTTACCCTCGACTAAACATCTTCCGAGTTTCAGGCTTCACTCCTCTACTTGAGGTGCCGGTTGAGACATGTTGGGTGTCCTTGGGTAGATTCCATCACCCTGAAGCTCAACAGTTGCTTTTTCTGTGAGTTTTCTTCAGGATGAATAGGAATGTTAGCATGAGACACATCTCTCATCCGACCTGCGTCTCTGAGAGCCCACTGTGGATGGGAGACGAGAATAATTTGGAGTAGACATTAGATGTCCCTCAAGATTCGTGGTGAAGCCCGCTGGTACAATCTTTTCACTTATTTCCTCTTTTCCGCACATATAAACATGTGAAACAGCAGGACAGCGTTTCAGTGTTCCAAAGATAACGGGAAGATGTTCTAGATATGAGATCTGGGAGTCTGTGGCTCAAACTGTGCTACGTTTACCTCTGCTGGTATTTAAAGCGCCCCCTGGTCGAATAGCAGCTGATTTTTAGCTTGGAATCCAAACGTTTGACATCTATAGAAATGCTCTTTCTGGAACAAATTTTTAACGAATAAAAAGTTAACATTGAGAAATAGCTACATGGTAATTATCGCTAAATTAAGAATGACATTTTTATACAGAGCTTGTTCTTATTTCTACATGTGAGTGTCTGTTCATGATTCTGTTCCTTAATTCATACGATTTGGTATGGAAATAATTTTGATTAGTAAACAGTCGTAGTAATGCAGTGAGAGGGTGAAAATGAACAAAAACAAAACATAAAAAAACTACTTGGACAATCTAGTTGGCGAATCGAAGAAAAGATGTTGTCTTTGCATTTGTGAAATTATTTTAAGTTCATTTTAATCCTGTAATTTTAATTAATCATTCATACATTTTAGTTATTATTTTTTAAATGCAGATATCAGTTATTGTGGAGTAATTGTACTTTACTCACTTTAGTACATGTTGTAGTATCGTGTCTTTCTGTGGTTTTAGTCTCTGCTCTCTGGCCAGCATTGCTTGCATGATTAGATGTTTTGGTTTGGTTTGGTTTGAGGTGAGAACCGTTGTGGGTTAGAGTCCTGGACTGATCCTGGTCCTTTCTGTCTGTAGTTTGCATGTGTTCCCTGTGTCTGTATTGTTTTCCTCCCACTTCCAAAGATATGCAGCGTAGCTGAATTTGAGTATCTAAATTGCCCATAGGTGTGAATGAGTTGCATGTGTCCAAGAAGAAAGGTACTTTATTGATCCCTGTAGAGAAATGAATTATCTGCACTTGAACCCATCCCAACTATGAGGAGCAGCAGGCAGCTCTCACATGCACACAGACACACACAGACACGGACACAACTCCAGATCTTCCAAGTGTCCTGGTCAGGGGCAATTTGCAACACATATGTTTTTGTGGGTGTAGGAAACCAGAGCAGTTAAGGGAGAACATGCAAACTCCTGCGGTGCTCGAGCCTGGGACTTGAACCCACAACTTGCTGTGAGTCAACAGTGCTAACCACTATGCAACCACGCTGCCAATGACGGCCCTGTGATAGACTGGTGACCTGTGCAGAGTTTACGCTGTCTTTCACCCAGTGACAGCTGGGATGATATATATAGATATATACATATCTACGTATATATATTATCCTGGCATGGATAAGAAGAATAGATAATGGATGGATGTCCAAATATCACATTGTACTAGTTTTGTGGGTCCATGGACAAATGGCTGCTGTCTTCATCATTAATACCAGTTTAGCCACCTGGAACTGCGTATGTCGGTCCCACCAACAGTTTTTTTGATCTCTCCCTGCTGTTCCAGTTATGACTGCCCAGACAATTGTAGGAAAAAGGTCGGTAATATTTCCTGCAACAGGACCTTTCCTTATGTGGTGCAGAGATCCGCTTGGAGCTAAGTTCCCATACTACCCCATTCCCTCCTGCTTGAATTACTGTCTGACTGTCTCCCTGTCTGTTTGCTGTTTTCTCAGCGTGCTGTGAAGAGGGAGCCGTTATCTCACACATTCGCGTGATTCTGACTATGCTGCTGTCGGTAGCACTGAGCGTATTCGTTACCTTGACTGCGGTCACCACCGAGGAGGCTGAGCACAGCAAGCGCACGCCACCAACACCGCTGCTCAACTACAGCAGGATCTCCCTGCCTCCGGAGCACATACCCTACTTTCTCGCCAACAACAACAGAGTGGCCAAGCAATGCCGTCTAGACCCGCTGTGCCCTTTTAAAGTAAGAAATGTGCATGGTTCTATCATCATTGTGCACATTTTTGGTAATTCCCGTGTAGAGGAGTCATAAACTGTACTGTACTGTGAGTTTTACATTGAAACATTATCTTTAGCAATTTTTTTGTAGTTTTGCTGTAATCTGTTTAATCAAACTAGCAAGTCTGAAAAATGCACTAACTAGTATTTAAAGTAAATTAGGATTTACGCTATCAACTTTTTGAAAGCGTTATTATATATTTTTGACGTTTGTTTTTTGGTGAGCTGTGGCTTTCTGTGTTGATAAAGAAAGTGCTGTATGTCCTCTGAAGTTTTTATCCAGTAAACTTCCCACTAATTGTCTTCTTACATTTCTCAATTACAGTTTTTACGATTTGTTTTATCACTGTCTATTAGAATAATAACATTTCTACATCTTGGCAAATGGCAAAAATAGTTGAGTAGTGACAGCATTCCACCTTGTTTTCTCTCTCTCTTTCATTCTCTCTTTCCCACTCATTCACTAACTCACTCTCACATCACATTTGTTTTCACAACAGGATGCTCTGCGCGATGCGTTTCCCTGTTGGGGATATGAGAAGACCTGTGATCCAGAGAGGCGCTTTGGCTATCCTGTCTGTAACAAAGCTGATTCTGGATGGTACAATTCCTCACATCGTATTCTAAAAATGTTACTTGCTCCCCTATATGTCATCCACTGTCATTGGGATTATCTTTCCACAGTAAAAGTGGGCTTGCTCTGCAAATACATCATCACTGCACCATTGGACTTTTGGCTTTGCTCATTTCTCTGTATATCTGTGCTCTATCAGGACTCATTCACTGTCGGTCGCCCAGGAGCTTTTCTGGAAACAGGCTGATTTTGGCTACGTGAAGGAGCGCCTCGCTGAGATCAAAACTCTCTGTAAGGCCATCAAGCCAGTAAGTCCAGTCATTTCCTTAGTTCCCACCGGCTGATTCAACAGGAAGAAACAATGCAAGCAGACATGGTGTTTCATGAGTTTCAGCGTGTTTCCACAGCATGTCACAGCACAGCACGTAGGCAAATGGGCACACTTTTCTGATATGGTCGCCTAGTGTTTACACACACAGACATAAGCATACAGTCCATAAGCTATAAAACAGGTGTGATCAGCGTAGAGATGCCAGCGAGAAAGAAAAACATGAAAATAGATTCTAAATGAAGATAAGCCATAAATCACAGCAAGCCAATGCTGAAGCAATAAAAAAAAAGCCCAAACAGCACCAAAGTTACAAATGCACATTCCTCAACTCACACACACACACACGCACTCAACAGCGGTTGCAGGACTTTTTCCTGTAGCTTTTTGTTCCTCGATAAGATGTTGAGATTCTGTGGAGCTGAGAGGCAGATGAAGCAGATTTGTCAAACTGGTCAGTGTCAACACGCTTTCATGCCAACACGTGCTCTTACCTGCTGTGCTGCTGAAGTATGTCTATCAGAGCTTTTAAAGATAGGTATCCCTCTTGTTCATGATGATGGCATACAAGAAGGACATAAGTGTAGAAATTATTCTGAAAATGCCCAAGGCCCAGTGTTTTTTAAATATCAAGAGGTTTTGTTACCAGGGGGACTCTTCACTAAAATGCAGCAGCCATGCTCGATTCTGTCAGGCCACTAACCTTTACTTGGACTTGCGTAAATCTCGCAGAAGCCATGAGAGGTCAGTACATCGGAAAGTGGCTGTAACTTGCCGAGATCTATAATACAATACACTGATACCATTTATTGTGAAACTCACCCATTTGTATGCTGCAGATACAATGAAGACTTCATTCGGAATGGTGAGGTTGGAGGTCGCTGCCGTCTGAACAAACAGGCACTTGCTGCTGAGGGAGACCACAAGAGTCCATTGCAATCTTGGTGAGGCGAGAAGAACACACTCATATGTTTTTTATTGGGGAAAAGAGATTCTAATTGATATTTGGTTAAGCAAGATTTTTATTTTATTTTAAAGAAGCTGAAAAAGATGTTAAGGTTTTTCGACCAGACAATTTGCGCCACATTGTTTATTCGAAATCCTTCATATTTACCTGTCAGACAGGAGTTTTTCTTTGTTTTCCTTTGCTACACTGAACAAGACAGTAGCCCTCCCAGCAGGTGCAGCCTTCATGTCATCATCAGATTTGCGAGGGAATTAGCTTGACTCTCTTTCATAGAGTGTGACTGGTCCAGAAAGTTACAATGCATTTGATTGGTTGTTGCAACTCAAGGTCTGGTGCTCTGTTTGGCCATGTAGAAACAGCAGGACGTACAGTTTATTCGGAATCGCTGACAAGATTCAAGCTTGTGTTATTATGTGGCATCAAAAGGTGTCTGCTGCATCAGATCGAGCGCAGCAGATCCGTCCGATCTGAACCAGATTTTCTACAATAAGTAATGAATCAAAAACTTGATTGTAAGCTTGCTCATTGCGGTGTGTGGCATTTGTGACAAATGTCAACATAGTAATTAATGGCTGTCCTCATAGAGACGATCACGAGTGCGTTCTGAAGCTCATTTTATTCTTCGTGCCCTCTAAAAGATCTGGTGTGCCCTCAAATACTTGGCAGGTCCCTATGCCCAAATTGGAGAAGGCCCGAGGAAAGGAGAGGCCAAACAGGAAATGAGGCTGTCCCTTCTAGTAACGTTATCTTAATGTTTGTTTTTATTAGGAGCACATGACCTCCAGAGGTAGGGAGAAAAAGCCTTTTGCTCCTCCTCCATTCTGTGCTAAAAGGAAAGCAGACCAGAATAATTTGGTTGGGGTTTTGTGTGGGTTAGGGGTGTACTGTGTGCTCCAGGTTTGTCTTCATAAAGAAGATCACAGCCGCCCATCTGGCACAGGGTTACGCGAGCAGTCAAAGCAAAGACGGCAGGCTCATGGACGAGCTGCTCATGTTCAATCAGCAGCACCAGCATGTATGTCCATCAACACAATCCGTCCAATTACAACGAAGCATAAAAATACAGGTGGCTTTCAAAACATGTGAAATAGTATGCTACGTTTAAAAGAGAGCAAAAGGGAAGACATTTGACTTTTCTATCTGCACCACAATTCAAGAATAGGTTTACTCAAAAGATGTGTTTTTTATATTAATCCATGTTTGACAACTGGCAGTACATAGCGTGGACATATACATAGATACTGAAATTTATTATTCCAAAGGAAATTCCAGTGATCCAGGTGCTAACATGCATCACCAGAGAATGTGATAATCAGGTGAAACGCAGTTTTGCACTGCATTGTCCAGTAAGTGCACATACCGAAGATTGTTTTTCTATTGTTTTTCTAAGTATCATTCTGACTAAACTGAGTAAACTTCAGTGACCTTCCGAGCAGAAATAAGAGATTTTGCAGTGTCTACAATGATGGTGGACCAGTGTGATTTCCAGGTCACGTGAGAAACGTGGATTAACATTGGAAGCCGATGACCGACAGTGTGCGAAGGACTGTGCGTACAAAGAAGCACATGTTAGGCTGTGTCTTGGAGCAACTTTGTTGTGCTCTTTTTGTAGTTTCTTCTTTGTCGGGTGATTTCCGTTTTCTACCTCCAATCTGTGCTCAAGTAAAAGGGGGGCAGCGGAATTTCGGTTGGCTGAAGGTAAAATGTGTGCTCCCCGTTTGTCTTCCCTTTGTAGAATGAGGTTTTTGTTGGGCCAGTGGCGCAATGGATAACGCGTCTGACTACGGATCAGAAGATTCTAGGTTCGACTCCTGGCTGGCTCGTGCGAGACTAATTTTCTAGTATGACACCGTAACCAGCTGCAAATGCGCGGCACACATCTTGACCAAAGTTTTTGTGTGGCAGTGCCACCTCCTCCCTGAGGGTGAAAGTGCAGGTGAAACGCAGTTTTGCACTGCAT